>JBBYHH010543998.1:0-10868 GCA_038382905.1 Daphne laureola
AGATTTGCAACAAAGAAAATACTTTAGGTATATCTGGTGCAATTTACTCAATAATAAACTTTAAGGGTTCGTTTAGCAATGAAAATTTTCGATAATTTTCATTTCAAAATTTCTTTGTACATAGTTGGATGTATAACTAATTATTAAGAAGAAAAAACATTGTTTTCAAGATTTTGGAAAGCTCATGTGTTAAAATAGAAAAAATTATTTTGAAATTCTCCATTTTAATACTAGAGTTTTCAAAGTTTTGAAAACAATGTTTTCTATCACTTAAAAACTAGTTGCACATCCAAATATTTATGAAGGAAATTTGAAATGAAAATTTTAAAAAAATTTTGTAACTAAACGGACCCTAAGCATTGCTAAGTACCTGCCATATGGGTATGACTACAGGGGAACAAATAGTTGATGATCTTGACAACCAAGAAAATGAAACCATTGAAATCGGAAAAGGTCATCTCAAGATGTCGTTCTCCTTGACATCAGGCCAACTCAAAAGAATGTCCAATACAAAAACAGGAGTTAGTTCATTTACTCCCAAGCTATTTTCTAAAGCATGTGACTTGTGCCTGAAGTTTACTGCAAAAAACATCACAGTTGTAGGCTTTGGACAGGTTGATGTACCAATACAACAGAGCTACCTCTGGTATGGTTCAAGTTCTGGTGATCTTGATCCCCAGGTGGATTAAAAGTATATTATATATGCAATGTAATAAAATTTGATTCATCTGTTCACTACTAAATATCATCTTCATGTTTGTTGCAGGCTTCTGGTGCATATGTTTTTCGCCCTAATGGGGCACCACCTAATATTGTTTCAAGATCAGTGAGTTTCAATTTAGGATTCAGATTTCCTAAGTCTACAATCACAAGGAAAAATTAATTTTAACCTTTGATTTATGGCATATCAGGTGCCGTTGAAGGTTATACGTGGTCCCTTAGTTGATGAGATTCATCAACAATTTAATGCATGGATATACCAGGTAGCCAGTGAACCCAATCACTTAATCAATAGATCAGGCACAGCTCTTTTAATACTCCCTCCATTCGCCAAAAATTGAACCATTTTTTGTTTTACAGTTTCACGGTATTTAATCTATGTTTTTTTTTTTTCATGAATGTTTAGATATTGAAAATTAAATATTTCACATGTGTATCATAATTTGAAATCTAAATTTTCTAAATATACTTTTTCTGGATTTTTTCACTCTTTATCTTTGTTAAAATTTGAGTCAAATATTCAACATTGTAACAGTAAAGCCAAATGGTTCAATTTTTTGCGGACGGAGGAAGTACTTACTTTCCTATGTTACTCTTATGATGAATACTTTGCTTAACTTGTTTCTTTCTTACTTCCTTCAGGTCACTAGACTTTACAGAAACAAAGAGCATGCTGAAATTGAATTTACAGTGAGCCATTTCTCCAACTTACAAACTTATATTATATTGATGACTGGGAGAAGATATTAGAGAAATGCCTAGTTGAAATTCTGTCATAGTGATGGCTTAGATAAGCCTGTCACCAGGACAGGCTATCAAAATATTACAGTCCAAAAATATTCTGTACCTAACTACATGCAACGGGCTTGTTTATACTTTTAAGATCGGTCCTATTCCAACTGAAGATGACATTGGAAAAGAAGTCATTACTCGAATTACTGCTAACATGGCCAATGATGGTACATTTTATACTGATTCTAATGGAAGGGACTTCCTAAAGAGGGTAATTTCTGCACTGAATTTTTTTCTTTAAATATAAAAGACATTTGTTATGGTTATGTTCTTGAAACTTTGAACTAGCTTGAAATTTTATTGTAATACCGTTTCCATTTCAGGTTCGAGATTACAGGGAGGATTGGGAACTTTCAGTAAATCAACCCATAGCAGGAAACTACTACCCGGTACTATTTCTCAGATTAAGCATGTCTCATAATTGGCATTACTTATAGTAAAGCCAGATCAGGTAATTTTCTTGGTTCTGAGTTTGTAGGTAAACCTTGGGATTTATACATCTGATGATAAAATGGAATTATCTGTATTGGTCGATCGAGCAACAGGAGGAGCTAGCATTGAAGATGGAGAAATAGAATTAATGCTTCACAGGTTTGATGACACATTATTTTCTAGTACTTAAGATGTCTTTGTTCTTTCGGTAGGCCAAATCATCTTAAAATAAACCCTTTATAATACGTTACAGTCATCTTATATTATGTGTTGTAGGCGGCTGGTTGTTGATGACTCCAGAGGAGTGGTCGGAGCTCTTGATGAAATAGTGTGTACTGGGAATAATACATGCAAAGGACTAACGGTAGAGTCAAAGAAAAATAAGTCAGTTTGTGTAGAAGTTATCATAAAATGACAGAACTTGATCATCTGGAACTTATCAATAGCAAACATTTCAACTAGCAAGTTTTTCAGGGGTCATTGGATAACATTCAGTTTCTTGTATTTTCTTGTGTTTTTGTTCAGATAAGAGGAACGTATTACATCAGCATTAACCATTTAGGGGAGGGAGCACGATGGCGTAGAAAAACCGGCCAGGAAGTTTACTCACCTCTTGTTTTAGCTTTTGCGCATGGGGTATGTGTTTCGGTTTACTTGTACCTAAAACAACTAAAGTTTCACCTACTGGTTGGCTTGATGATTGATTATTAGGGTCTGAGGTTTAAATTCCTTTCTTTTAATCCCTATCATCATCAGCAGCAGCAACACCTTAATCCCAACTACTTTGGGGTCGGTGGCATGAAGTTTATAGTGGCAATTAATTGTCAAAAATTAGGGTCGGTGGCATGAAGTTTATAGTGGCAATTAATTGTCAAAAATTAGTTGACACTATAAATTCACACAGAAGCATAATGACAAAGCTTTACGCCGGATGCCCTTCCTGTCGCAACATTCTTTCGAAAGAAATCTTTTAATCCCTATCAATTCGTTAAAATTCCATCAAATAGAATTACTAACAAAGCACATCATTCCAAGTGGTTTACATCTTTCAAAATGCTATCTATTCCAGGCCTTTTAAAAAAATTGGTATACAATGTGATATATATATGTTGGTGCATCATGCAATTCTTGTAAACACTGATTTTCCTAAGAAGAGATCAATCTTCAGGAAATGGACGACTGGCCAACATCTCATTTGACGAAATCCACTATAATGGATCCAAGCTACAACTTCCCACCCAATGTTGCTTTAATTACCCTGCAGGTAACGACTTAGAACTAGTTTCTAGAATCTAGATACTTTTTACTCTTATCTACTTTCTTCCTTGAAGTTCTAGTTTTGCAGGAACTAGAAGATCAAAGTTTGCTTCTTCGGCTGGCACATTTATACGAGGTAACCGAAGTCTCTCTCCAATGATTGGAACTCGATTTTTCTATAGAAAGATGGTATAAGAACTCAGGTTCAGCTTCTCTAATCTATCACATCCCAAATTCTCTAATATCCAGTTCAGAACTTCTAACCAAATCAGTTACTTCAGACTTTTAGGGTCCGTTTAGGTATGAAAGTTTTTCAAAATCTTCATTCCAAATTATCTTTGTAGTTACTTGGATGTACAACTAGTTATTAAAGAGAGAAAACATTGTTTTCAAAACTTTGTAAAACTCGTATGTTAAAATAGAAAACCTTATTTTGAAGTTCTCAATTTTAATACTAGAGTTTTTCAAAAAATTTAAAACAAAGTTTTCTATCACTTACTCCAAATATTTACAAATGAAATTTGAAATGAAAATTCTGGAAAAAAAAATTATAACTAAACGGAGCCTTACATTGTAGACTTGTAGTGAAACCACTCATCTAGTACCAATCAATTTTGGTTTGCATACTTGCACACAAAAAATTAGAGCTTTTTGAGGGCTAAAAGAGTTCTTTTTAGGATAAATTAAGTATAGATTGTTTAAAGCATTCACCTTTTCGGTTCAATAGAGCCAAATCTTTTTAGAATTCCCTTCATGCTTTGAATATTTGCAGGCTGGAGAAGATGTAGAGTACTCTGCTATGGCGAAGGTTGAGCTAAGCAAGATGTTTTACAGAAAAACGGTACATAAAACTCCCATCAGTATAAATAAAAGCAATTCATGGATTACCAGCACAAGAACAGTAACAAAAGTAACATCTTTTTTATCTTCTTTTTGCTGTATTTTAGATAAAAGAGGTTAAAGAAATGAGCTTGACGACTAACCAGGTGAAGTCTGAAATGAAGAAGAAGAAGAGCTGGAAAGTTGAAGGAGGGGAGCGAGTAGAGCAGAAAAATGGGTCTCCGATTCGAGGGGGTCCCGTTGATCTTTCTTCCCTTGTTGTTGAGATTGGCCCCATGGAAATCCGTACCTTCTTGGTGAAATTCTGAGGACTCGTTTTGAGTGTGGATTCTGAGCAGCCATTATCGTGTACGCATTTGGATGTTAGGTCTGGATATTTGCAAGCGTGGAAGTTTGGAAATGTTTTACCGCTGCCTACAAATTTTAAAAATGAAAAATAAATATTTTATTTACATAAAAAAAGATTTTTTGATTAATTTATTATTTATTTAATTATTATAAAAAAAATTAAGTTAAAATTTAAAATTAAAAATGATATATATTAAAAAATATATACCTCGATAAAAATGATAATTTGATAAATTAACAATTACGTTAATTTTGTCGTTAAGTTAAAATAATGTAATTTTTTATTTTTTTTTATAAAATTTATTAATCAAAAATAAATATAATAACTCTAAAGGTAATAAATTAATAATACAATTTTTTTAAATAAAAAAATAATATTAATAAATTTTTTTTTTAGACGGTTGATATCGGTATTCACGATATTTGTTGGGTACTCGAGGATGGCTTTATTGAAAAAGATTTGTAAAATACTACTCCTATGTTTCATTATTATTGAAACATATTGACCGAGTATATTTTAGAAGGAATTAATTTTGTATTAATTTAGTAGATAGAAGAGTGGGATAAAGGGATGGTTGGGTAAATTTATGTACAAAAATTTATTAAATGAGAAAAGTGTTTTAATAATTTTAAAATAATATAATAAAAAAAAATATTTCAATAATTTTAAGATGGAAAAAATACTAATTTAAAAATACATAAAGCTTTTCAGAAAACCCTTTGAATACAGAAACAAAGCTTTTGAGCCTGACCAGTTTTTTTTTTGTTTTTTGATTAAATGCTGACCAGTTCTTTGTTGTGCGAAACTTGTTTAGTCTGATAGTATGATCTGATGAGAGTCTTTGACCAAGGTAGGATGTGGTCTTTTTCGTATATCATAATCTTCTTTTTCTTTTTCTTTTTTTTCCAGAATGTTGCTTCAACAATTTATATAACTCCAAAATGTTTCATGAGGTGAGACTTTGAGATGATGTTTTAAATGTTGTGTATCAATCCTTTAAATATCTAGCAATTTGAAATGGTATATGATGGTTGCAGAACATTTTAAAACTGTTTGAAGTTACTTAAACATCTTAGGTCTTAATTATCAATGCGTTGATGAAAACTATCTTTCGAATATTTTAATGTTTTCTTCATGGCTCTTCAACCAACACTTGTATTTAATGACTTGAAAATTTGAAAACTTCTCATTCTTATTCTTGCTTTCTATAAGACGATATTGATTTTCAGAATGATTTAACCTTTAATGATGTGGTGTTTGTTGTTTGAGCAATTCACCATCAATATGTTGATCAAGGATGACGTTCAGTTTAAACTGATTTGTTTCTTTTTATCGTTTGATTCGATCTTTATCCATTTTTTATTGTGTTAATTCTTTATAGAAACCTCTGATTCATTTTTTATGATTTTATTAAAAAATAAATCCACATTAATCTAATTCAATAAATCAAATGTACATACACGTTCAGCCTTGAAAAAGAACAATCGACACTTTGCTTCTTGGTCTTTTTGGGTTCTAGCAATTAAGCCTAAACTAGAAATAACATTTCAAAATCGCAAGTATAAAAACTTACTCAATCTTTTATCTTTTCATAACTTGGCGGAAAATTCGATTTTACCATTGATGTATATTTGGTGGTTCAATTTTGTCACTTGATAATTTTTTCTCATTTTTTTGTCACTAATATTTTTAATTGGGAGGACGTTTGTCACTAAAGTTTGTTTCAAGAGTGATTTTACCACTCGCTCCGTTAACAGATGGAATATTCTGTCATGTTCCGTTAAAACACAATGTTCTAATAATTAATTTGATCCCAAACTTTTAAAAATTAATAAATTAACTCTTAACTTTTTTTAAAGTTTATAAATTGACAATCTATCTACCCAGATTTATCTCCAATACCCCTTCACCTTTCAATAAAAACTTGGATTAATCTAATACTTTCTCCGTCCGATAAAAAATATATCATTTGACTGTGTTGTTTCAAAATTTAATATGTGTCTCAATTTTTAATAAAGATAACCAGTATAAGGAAATTAAGAAAAAATATATTTAAAAAATTTAGATATCAGATTATAATTCAGATATGATTATTTTAGTTTTCAATGTCTAAAAATAAAATAAAATAAACCATAGATTAAATACTGTGAAACTGTCAGAATAAATGATACAATCTTTTACAAATAGAGGAAACATATGCAGCTGAGGGCCGAGAAAAGAATGAGAAAGACGGAGAATTTCAGCAATTTGAACTCTCTTTTGGTTTATGATTGCGGAAGCAGAGAAAGTTTTCTTGAATTCATAGATAATCGCAGATGCAACTTGCATAAATAGAGCGAATGAGAAAAATGGGTGGATTTGTAAAATTATAATGTTTGAGATAAATTTTATAGTTTTTACAAAATATTTAACGTCAGTAGCAAAATTGAACCTGTTTGATAACGTTAATGGTAAAAAAATACAAAAAAATTATTGAGTGATAAAATCGAGTCACCAGATTTATATTAGTGGCAAAATCAAACTTGGTGCCTTTTCAAACGGTCCTTTATACGTTCAATAACCACAAGTGCAGTCTTTTCTTGGTGAACTGGGCCTTTACAAGCTGGGCTATATTACTACCCTGATGGACTCGGTGCACGAGAGGGCCTATAAGGTCTTACTAGTATACAATATTGTTTCTTATACTATTTTGGAGTATTTTGCTTAATTAGTGAACAGGCTATCAACTTAAGTCCTTACCTACACTTTGTTTCCAAGTAAAATACGGATTTGAAAGTATTAATAAATGAAGATTTGTTTATTTTTAATTTTTTCATAAGCAAAACATCCAACAAATTCATATGTTCTTCAGCTGCTCCTTCTCTGCGCAGGTATTGTTGGAGTGTCTTAGGAGAGTGAGGCTTGTAAACCCTCCTTTTGAGTGGCCCAAGTTCTGCCGATGAGTGATTTGTGTGGCAAAAGGTAAGTCAGAGAAAGCCATGTTAAGGCGTAGTTTAGGAGCAGTCATGGTCTATGCCATACGGGAGGAGAGAGTTTAGGCGGTTTAAAAAGAAAGCTAGAACTGTGGAGCATGTCTGTAACTATGTTGTTCATTTGGTACAGAGTAGAAATTAATGTTGTTGATATACAAGACATTTTGTCATAGGAGGTATGGGTAGAAATAGTTTGTTTGCCCCGCTGATTATGCTGTTGAAGCATAGGGGTAAGGCTTTATTCCTTAATTCATTTTAGGATGGGGTGCTATTCTTTTTGTTGGCACTCATATTCCCTTCGTCTCACAAAGATTGTAACATTTATTTGTTAATGTTTTTATAGTATTTAATCTACAATTTTTTTTTATGAAGTTATAGACATGTAAAGTTAAATAATTCATATATATATGCTTCTCATAATTTACAATCTAATCTTTTTAGATATATATAGTGTTTATCTTAGTTAAATTTTGAGTCGAATACTACAACTTGAAACAGTAAAAGAAATGTTACAATCTTTGTGAGACGGGAGGAGTACTTGTTTATTGTAAGTGTCGTTGGGCAAATTTTTGATGAAATAAACTCACACGAGTACCGTCCCATTTCTCCAAAAAAAAAAAAAAAAAAAATCCAACAAATTAAAAATATTTATGACGACAGGTTTTGATTACCACCTAATCACATAGTATAAAAGTTCTCTAATATATTTCATATTACAGGGACATCGAATTTATTACGCTGAACAACTTTATTTCTTACTATAGTTTTTAGCACCTATAATATCCTATATTTTTGTGCATTTTATTTATTTTCTTAATAACCACGAAGTAGTTTTATTTACGATAAATGGGCTGGCCCGTGTAAGAGAGGACTACATGTGACGGGAGCCCATTAAGTCAATGGCCCTCAACCTTAAAATGGTCATTTTAATTTGTGTGTTGCTTATTTTACCAGGCTCATGGTGGACTCATAGGTGGCCCATTATAGTCCATCGAAATCTTGTCTTACTTTTTTTAAACAGAGTAAATTACACAATATATATCTAAAATATATCGTTATTCCAAATTTATACCTGAACAAATGTTGTTGTAAAAGTGACTTTAAAGTATGAGTATGTTACAAATTTATATCCATGATTTAACATCCATTAAAACTTAACGAAATTTACGGTAAAAATACTCAAATTCACTTTTATGATTTCTAAAATATATTGAACACCCCACTTACACGAATCAAAATCGCGTGAGATATATTTTTGAATGTTTGGTTTAATTGTTTCAACAACTGATTCTGATGGGATTCCAATTTTAGTTTCGGCTATGTTTGATACCCATAAACCTCGACAGATTTCACATTCAGTTGACGTGGCTCAAGAATGTGGTTTGAAGGGCTTGCTCTCAGATGTGCGTTTTAGGGGGCTGCTCATAGGTCAGGTTCGCCTGGTAGTAGAATGTCTCCCGATTAGGGAACCGGTCGGGTTTGGACGTGGCCTATGAATTCGCTGACAATGATGGATGCTAGTTGGTCGGTCCTCGCTAGGGAATCCCAAAGTATCCCATTTGGGAATCCAATCCATTTAGATTAACGGTTAAAATTAAATAGGAAAGTGTTTACTCCAAATATATATGGATGACCATGAGACCACAAATCAAATAGATTTAGTGTGTTTAGAATAATTTTTTCAAGTAATTGTTTGAGTTTTGAAAAAATTATCAATGATAATTTTTTAAAATTAGTTATAACTGTTTTGATTTCAATAATTAAAAAATTATCTAAAATATTATAATTAATTGAAACACTTATTTTTTAAATGGATCATTAATCGATTTTATGAAAGATGAGAGTAGCGGTCCACAGGCATGCAGAGTTTTCCCTTCGCGTAGGGTTTGTTTGAGGTTGCTTTCTGAAAAAGGTTAATTAATAGTACTAATAACTCTCCCAATGCCATCATTTACTACTAATAATGTATAGAAAAACCGTCGTCCACATAATAAGCGTCTTTCTATTTCTATCAACAAAAAATAATACACAAGAAAAAATAAAAACTATAACATAAACTAAAAAAAATACATTAAATCAATAATTTACCTTTCAAATTATACTTACACACTTCTTCTCCAAACTTCAAAAACTTTATCATTTTTTTTTTACTCACAACTTGTGTTAGTTGGATGAAGAATTGAAAAAATACAGCTTTTGAAAATATCTACTCCTTGTTTTTTGGCCATCAAGAAATAGTACTCTCTCAGCCAGCCTCAAAAGTAGTGAAACATTTATTTTTTAATATTTAATCTATAATTTTATTTTTTAATTATTTTAAAATATAAATTTAAAATTTTTGTATACAAATAAAAATTTTATGTGTTTATTTTATAAATATATTTTATTTATATTTTTTCTAATTCTGAATAATGTAAATAAATTAAAATTAAATAAATATAAAAAATTAAAAGTTTCATTATTTTTAGAACGAAGAGAATAATAGATTAAAAGAACTCAAAAGAACTAGACCTGTACAACGCGACAGAGACCAAAAAAAGAAAGTAACGAAAAGCGAATTCGATACCCAAGAGAGGGGAAGCAAAAAGAAAACGCTACTTGAATCTAATAATAAGTAAAGAATTCTAAGATTTTGAGAATGATAAATAATTATTTTTTAAAATGAATAAAATAGAAAATTTTGTGGATTCGTGGGATTTTTTATGACATAAGATAGAGTGTGCATCCCTTAAAGTATGCTAAAGTGTGCACCTTATCTATAATTTTAATTATTACACAAAATCACCTGAATTAATAAATCATCAGATTTTTTTGGCGTTCCAGCTCATCCATGTTTTTCGCCGATCGTTTATCGACTAAGACATCCCCGCCTCCACAACCACCATTCATCACCACCACTTCTGTCTTCGGAGCGCGTTCGCCATCGCCGCCTTCTCCGTCACCGATCTCTCACATTCAAGAAGCTGTCATTCATCACCACCACTTCTATCTTCGGAGCGCATTCGCCGTCATCGCCTCACCGCCTTCTCCGTCACCGATCTCTCACCTTTAAGAAGATGAAACGGTGAAGAACTCAAGAGGAGACGCTAATAGATCCAAGTCGGAGAAATTTTTTGGATAAGAAAATAAGGGTGGCGATGGAGACGGAAGCTGAAACGCATAAGAAAGAGGAGGCACTGCAGTTGAAACACGTGGCTAAGGAGCTGGAGTTGGAGGATGCTGACGAGTGGCAAAGGAGACTGGGCATCAATATAAATATGATGCGCATTCGTACCTTATTGATGCTCCTTCAACTCATTTTGATGCACTCGTTTATTAAAATGATGTAACCATGAACTACATAAAAAGTATGAAGTTACAATTTTTCTGCTTCATAATAGTGCATCATACTGTCTCGCGAGCGTATTATATTTGCTAGTAATAATGTGGACTACTTGTTTAAATCATAATGATGTATCATCTTCATTGTAAATGTGCATCATATTGTCTCATAGGCGCATCGTATT
>JBBYHH010544109.1:0-10867 GCA_038382905.1 Daphne laureola
TCTTCTCATGCGTTCGCATCTGTCTTGACCCATACGCTATAACATGCTGTCCCTGCATCAACACACACCCGAGTCCCATTCCCGATGCATCTGCGTAGATCACATAAGGTGTCGACCAACCCCGCAAGCAAGTACATTTCTGGTTTCAGTAGTTACGGATATGTAGTACTAGTATGCATGCATACACATTGGATGACTGTATTATTTTGGCATACTACGGAACTATGCACCCAACAAAGTGGGTGATAGTTCTGATTTGATGTATATGGATAATTAATCACGTCATCGCGTGATATTTTGTGAAAACCACTAACGTGTTTTCGGGTGCAGGTTTAGGCATTAAGAAACTAGAATGCCTTAAACCTAAGTAACACATTAGAAACAATAAGTTCATAAAAAGTTTAAAAATGGCCGGGTTTTGGGTCCCACAAGAAGAACGGAAGTTCCGCTCTGCCGGTCACCACCGTCTCTTGGTAATGTTCACCATTCATGATGCTTCCACACATGCCGGCCGGGGAGGGTTGGTGACACTAGTGACCCCCCGAGACTAGTCCCTTGGTAAGAATAGAGGTGTGCAGGTTATTCAAGCGTGAGACTTACAACTCCCCTTTTGATGATGTTTTACGATAATAGGGTGATCGTTTATGCTGCGAGGGTTAAATGGTTAATGGATTATGGATTATTGATGGTTAATAGCTTATGGATTATTGATGGTTTATGGCTTATGGCTTATTGTGGTTCCGTGATCCTCGTGATCATTTCTGGGAACCTTATGGTTATGGTTATGATATTTCCACTATGATGAGCTATGACGACGGTTAACATGGACCGTATGCCTCTCACTGGTACTATGCACATGTATTGATAGCAAGACCCTGAGTGGTATGAAATAAGACCATCAGGGGTCGTCGTGGCGTGTGGGATGGAAAAGGAAAGGATTGATGATCATATGAAGAAACGAAAGTGCATTGCATATCATTCATTCATTTATTTATAGGTTGCATGAACTGTAGTATAGAACATACTACGCATACTAACATTATCTTTGCAGGTATGATCGTTAGACCTTTAGACTTACCTACGCCCTTACTGAGTTCTCTCGGGAACACACCCCTTTCATTATAATATACTTTTCAAGAGCTTATGATGCTAGACCTGCGGAGTAGTCTCACCTGGTCTTATTATGATGTTGTACCAGAGGTACAGTTTAGCTCTATTGTGATTATGATTTATGATTTATGATAAAGGGACGGGGGTGAACCTGATTGAGAAATGATTATGATATGTAAAGGAAGTATGATAAAGGAAATGTATGATAATGGAACAAGGTATGAAAAAGGATTATAATAATGGGAAATGGAATGAAAAGGAAAAAGTTACGGAAATGATTAAATTATGTGAAATGGAAAATAGGCAGCATGGGATTTTGTTTGTATGAATTTTATGGATGAGCACTTTTATTATGGCTAACGGTTAACCCTCTTTTATGTATATTCAGCAGTAGCAGTAGTGACCTGAAGGTGGTCAATTATGCCAGGCTCTGTAGGTGTAGATGCATATGCACATGTCATCATAGATTTTCTTTACGGGAGTGTTTTATGACCGAGTTATGGTACATGATGTGAGATATAGGAATTGTATATGAGAAGAAGAATTATAATGCCCATGTTTTCCTCGATGTTTATCGTATATATGGATGAGTATTATGATTGAGGATTTAAGTTTGTTATGAATTCAACCACTTTGCGATTTTGGAGTAAATTTACATTATGAGATGTTTGCTGAATTATGATTTGTTTATTTGATCGGGGAGCTTCTGCCCAGTAGTGAAAGAACAGACTCCTTTCTAGTGCATCTGTGCTGAGCGGAGCTCAGCTAAACTACTATATGTAAATGCTGAAATTTTCAGGTATGTGATTGTTATTAACTGCAGGAATTTCGCATTTCCGAAACTCAATGAAGTTGTAACGCGGTAAAGATATAGAAAGTGTAATCCTGGGTCCAGGTTGTGGATTCTGCCCACCTGAGTGGTTCCACGTTATGTTAAGTAACTGTCACCCCGCCCCTCCGGCCCTGTGTCCGCTTCTGTCGGGCCGTGCATGAAGGGGGTGGTGACAAGTTGGTATCAGAGCATGGTTAAGAGAAAAGGTATGCAAGTTAAGAGAAAAACATATGCAGGTTAAGAGAAGGATTATGGTAAGTGATTAAGAGTATGGTTAAGAGTAAGGATAAGAGCATGGTTTTGGGAACAATCATCAGAAAGTCCAAGAAGGAATTACTAAGCAATGTCTTTGGACTTCTGAGGAGTGTGTTTGGGCGGGCAATGCCCCTGTTCCACTGATTGATTACAGGCATGTTCTGTAAGGAGCCTAATCAACTACTTATAATTACATCCTCGGAATGAGAAGTGGGACTGCAGGCAGTCAGTCTAAACATGCTCAAAAAGGTTAAGTTACTGGATTTTCTTCTGAGGTTCTAGATTGCACGAGATTGATCATCGAGGACATGGACACCGAGATCTGACATCAGGTAAGTAGGTATAACCTTAGGAAGGGGGTTTCCTGTAATGATTTTGATTGGAATGTGATCCATCTGTGTATGATATGATATGATATCATATCATATGGTAGGATATGATATGGTATGATGTGATATGATGATTTGTTATGTGATAAGCTATCATATGATATGATAGGATTCTGTTATGAATTATGTGGTCGGAAGAATAGAGTTATTGTTCTTTCGTATGGGTCATCTGCATTCATGCATTGCATTACACTACAGAGCCTTTAGGAATACTGCTGCTTACTTATGTTAGGAAGTTAACTGTTTCCATAGTGCTTTTTCTTCTGATGTAAAGTTTCAAGTTATGGGAAATGCTCGCTAGCAGTGAGATCTGATATCGGTGGATAAGGGTAGATATCCCACTCCATCTGAAAGTATGTAAAAGGTATGATTGAACTTGAGGTAACAAGGAGAACAACCACAATAATAAGATGATTGATGATTAAATGGTAAGGATTCTGTATGCCTTCTCTATGGAGTTTTCTGAACCGGTCAGTAGGTTAATTGTGGAAGGACTTTAGTCCTTTATGGTAAGGTTATGAATTACAGGATTAAGTCAGTTCTGCAGCTATAGGTTCTGAAATGGTAATGATGGTTATTGTTTAGAATATGTGTAGTGGACAAAGATTAGGAAATGGGTTATTGAATAGTGAAAATGATAGAGTTGTGTTTAAAGAACATGACAGCTAAGATGAGCAGCCGTAACGTCAGGAAGCTTTAAGAAAAGTAATATGTATGGAAATTGTGCTTTATGCACAAATATATGCAAGCACGGACTAAGTGTCAACGGTCCTTGGATACCGTGTCAGGGACACCGCCCAGGATCTCTGTTATGCACTGTCCGATGTTATGTCATGATGTTTCGGTGATTTACTGGGTTTACGGAAAGAGATGCCTATATGATCCAATGTGTTTTGTAACAACTAGCCTTTCGTACTGCTCAAGGTAATGAAACTCATTCAAAGGTTAAGTACGTGGGCACGGAGATGCAGAATCACCAAGTGTCTCTCGGAAATGATAACGATAAATAAGGTAAGGATGACACACATAAATTGACAGGGTGATCTGGTGGAGAGTTTTTGCGCTCCACACCAATGTTAGGAAAGAAGAGTAAGTACAAGATCATAAAAAATATATGAGGATTTACAAGGTTAGTTCTATTTAAGTTAGTGGGTACAGCTTAGTCCTAGGACTCGGTACTGTCTGTGGTTTCCGTGTAGAAATATCGGCAATTGACTTAAGGTGCAATGAGATATACGTGGATGACGCGATGCCACTGAGAGGCCCTGAAAGGTAGTTTAAACTACCTCTCCCTCCGGACAGACGGTCATTCGAGTATGTCAATTAGTTGATATAAGGAAAATCAGAGCTAAGTATTCTAACTATACTGGATTTGTTAGTTTATTTGATTAGGTTTTAAGAGGCCTTTGGACTTGAAAATTTTCAGGGAACTTCTTAATTAAGTCTACTGGCTTGGGTTAAATTTCCATAATTTATTTCAACCAATAGACCCAGTTTGTGAATTGAACTTAAACTATACACAAAGCTGTCTTCCAGGAAAAATAGCAGATTATGACCGAACTTATTTGAATAAAATGTATTGACTCCCTTGGATTTTTCGTTTGAACATTTTTTTGAATGTATCCTCATGTGTCTAGTTTAAGTTAAAATTTATAGAACTAGATTTGAACACCTATGGAATTTTCTAAAAATATTTTACTAGTGGTTGGTAGTGCTGGAAAAGAGGATGTTGGAAAAAACAAAGAGAAGAGAAGGTTAGAGGAACAAATGAAGGATGAGTTATTGAAGTCAAGTCCGGTTAATTTCTACGGAAGAACTCTTTTCTTCTTCCTCTGGAGTGAGTTATTAGCTATCACCGAGGGAGTGATTCCGTGGTATGTTACGACAACTTCATTCTCTATTGCGATGGCTCACATGTATGGATTGATTTGGGAGTAAATTATGACACTCCATCCCAGAGTTCTGAATAGGGAAAAATTTCATCCTAGAGATTTGTTCTGTATCAGTACGATTCCGTGGTGCACCAACATCATATTCTAATTTTTTCTGATGTTCGGGTCCGTCATTGCACCAACACAGTGCTCGGTCAGTGGATCCCCTGTATTGACCTCAGGATGTTGAGGAAGCAAGTGTTAATCATGGTTAAAGGTTCACTATCCCAAACAGGCGGTGATAGTGGTATTGTACATGTTAATGGAATGTCCAAGAATGACGACATACGTGTCTAAGGATTGTCAATGATTGAGATGGCTTGTTCATGTAATACCTTTCGTGGTAGGGCTAATGTATTCAATTTTCTGATACTCTAAGATACGGAGTCTAAAGATATGTGGTGTGTTGAGATATGTTCTGTATAGAGGGACCATATGGAAGTTTGAACTTCATTCTATCTAACCCTGGTCCACAGTGTATGACATGATAATGGAATATGTATGAGTTAATGTATGGCTTATTATGGAAATGGTAACGGTTATGGAAATGGTTATGGTATGAACTTCCGTCCAGTGCGACGTGAAGGTATCGGTATGTACATCTATCTGAGGGGATGTAATGGTATGAGAATATCTTTGAGGAGGCATCTGCAGCACATGATTTATCACGCCCACGTATCATAAAGAAATTGATTTGTTTTAAAGGGAAGCGTTAAGGGCCCATAACCTTGAGAGGATAGAATTCGGGCCATTCTGTCTGGTACTTGTGTACTAAGAGTTTTGCGCTTGTAGTTCATGTTTTAGATCATTTTGACAGGCGTTAATGATGTTCAGACATTTGGATTGTCTGGAGGTCTAAAGAAACACGTAGCCACTTTATGATTATGTTCAGGTCGACTATGACTTGAGATGTAGTCACTTGCTAATCATCCTGCAATACACCTGTCAGGTGTTCTGTTAAGTTGTTCGGTGCTGAGATATATCGCTAGCTAAGAAAGTACATGCATTAAGTATACTCTGTTTCATGCCATACGGGTCGGTTGTTCCGAAGATTGCTTTGGTATAGGTACGATTTCATGATTATGTCAAAGGTTTCCGGCATGTTCTATAATGGTAAGTTAAGCAGAACTTTTGATATTTGGTTCTGACCACTCGGGAGGGGTTAGTCCACAGCCACTAGTGCTTGGCTCTCTTGTATTGGAAATGGGTACGAGGTTTGGCATGTTTTGTTTAACTTGCGGTATGAACCTCGGTAAGAATGTTAAGATAAATTCTAATGTTAAGGAGACTCTTGGAGGACCAAGAGTCCTAAAGGGGGAAGGATGTTACAGTCCTCCCCAGAACGACCGTAATTTCTCCGAATTATTTATTCAGTGATCGGATGCCTTAGTACCAGGACTCCGTTTTAAGCATGTGGGGCACGTTTCCTGTTAAGTATGATGTCCCGGGATCTCAAGGGATGTTCATTTCCACAGAAATCCACATTGTGGAATTGGTACGTAAATTCTGGACCATTTCACCAAAATTGACATCGGAGGGTAAAATGGTCATTTTTGGAAGATTGGGGAGAAAAGTGGATGTTTAAGTGGAAATTTATGGAGAGCAAATGAGAGAGACATTTTGAGTGGGTACGTGAATTTTGGACCGTTTTACCAAAATTGACCCCGGAGGACAAAACAGTCAATTTGCAAAATCGGATAAAACTGGAATTATGTTAGAAATATAATTTTTTACCATTATTAAGATAAGTTATGTGAATGTTGGTATGAAATTAAGAATTAAGTTAGTAGTTAAAAAAAAATGTAAAACTTAAAATTGGGCAGCAGCAAAAAAACTTAGCAACAACCCAGCTTCTTCCTCTCCTCCATACATGGCTGAAGTTTCATGAAGGTTCATAGGCAAAAGTGGATTTCTTCAAATCTTCCATTTTTGCCAAGGGAAAATCTTGGATCATAGCCAAAATGACGAGGTAAGAAGCTTTCTAACATGGATTTCTTCTCTCTTGGCCGAAATTCAACATTTTTGAGCTAGGGCTCATTTTGGGTGTTCTTGAATCTTGAAGATTTTCTTGAAATTTTGTTTCCAAAGTGTAGTAGGGATGTTTAACAACATTTTTAATACTTTGGCCATCATCTTTCCATTCCTTTATCATGGCCGAATTTGAGCTTCAATGTCTAGGAAAATTTTGGGAACTTTGGAATTGATGAAGAATGAGTTGAAATTGTGATTCCTATGTGTTAGAGGGATCATTAGTAGCTCAATTCATGCTTGAACTCATGTTGGAATACTTCCCCCATTGATGTTCATATTGGCCAAATTTTTGGGTAACTGTTTAGGATATTTTGTTATGTTAACTTGTGAATTGGTGATGTTAAAGTGTTGTTGGGTTGATTAGGAGCATGTTTGATGTTGAGAGTTTCATCATTTGACCATTCCTTGTGATGGTTGAATTTCTCAAGAATGAGAATTTAGGTGGAAATGTGATTTCGTAAATTATGAAGTAATCAGAAGAAATGACGATTCTAAAGTGTTGATAGGATGATTATGAACACATTTCATCTTAGTGATCAACCTTGAATCATTGAATTAGCTCATGGTCAAGGATGGTCAAAGTTGGTCAATTTTGGTCAAAGTTGATCAAAGTTGATCCAAAATTGAAATGGCATTTTTAATGTGTTCTTGGGTGGTTTTCGAATACTTTTAATCCTTGTATTTAGTATTGAATCATAAGGGATGGTTATGTTTGAATTTTGGCCAGATTAAATGATGAATTTTAAAATTGATGATTCAATGCTAAAACTGTTGAATGCTATGATTTAGGGGTGTTGGTGAGCTCCTAAATTGATGTTAAATGTGTGAATAAAAGATGGTATGGGTTGTGCAAAGTGTTGGCTGAATTTGAGAAGAAAATTGGAAGTTGGTGTTTAATGTGTGAATTGTTGATGTTTGATGATTTTGGGGTGTTTAGGACCCTAATTGGATGAAAGCATGTGAAGGAAATGAATTTGCCATATTTTCTTAATTATGGCCGAATTGTTTGAGAAGGAATCAAGGTTAATGTTTGATGATGAAAGTTGTATGTTTGTTAATGGTTGATATTAAAGTAAGGTATATTGCATGTAAATGGAATTGTAGGAAAGTTTGACAAGTTTTGACCGAATTGGAAAGTTAAGAAGTAAAGTGGAAATGTTTTGATAAATGATGGATTAGAGTGGAATGAAATTATATGTGAACTTCTAAACCATTATATGGATGTTTAGCAATATTTTGCATAGGTGGCCTTATTTTTCTAGATATGGCCGAAAGTATGGAAGCATGGACAAAGGTTAGGTTCTTTGATAAAACTTTACTTAGAGTTCAAATGTGATAGAATATGAGTTTCTGAAATGTTATAAGTGTGTTTGATAGGAATTTGAATAATTTATCATTTTTTTGTGATATGGCCGATTACGGTGAGGCTTAACTTAAGCTTTTGTATGTGATGAATGATGATGATTGATGGTTTATGTATTCTATTTCTGTTATTGTGTGCTTGTTCATCTATTTTTACAGAGTAGGCTATGAAAATACAGCCGGAGTGCTGCCAGATTTTCGGCCGATCGGATTGCCTCGCTAAAGTACGGTAAAATGGCACGAATTGTCAGGTAAGGGTTCAACTTTCTTTACACGCTTTCTGGAATTCTGGTTTGCATATCAAGTTAGTTAAGGCTAGTTCTCAGGCCGAGGGTGGGGCCCAGTGACCCCCTGAGAGTAGTCCCATGGTAAGAATAGAGGCGTGCAAGTTATTCAAGCGTGAGACTTACAACTCCCCTTATGATGATGTTCTACGATCACAGGGTGATCGTTTATGCTGCGAGGGTTAAATGGTTAATGGCTTATGGATTATTGATGGTTAGTGGGTTATGAATTATTGATGGTTTATGGCTTATTGTGGTTCTGTGATCCTCGTGATCATTTCTGGGAACCTTATGGTTATGGTTATGGTATTTCCGCTATCATGAGAGATGACGACGGTTAACGGGGACTGTATGCCCCTCGCTGGTACCATGCGCATGTATTGGTAGGGAGACCATGAGTTGTATGAAATAAGACGACCGGGGGCCGTCGTGGTGTGTGGAATGGAAAAGGAAAGGATTGATGATCATATGAAGAAAGGAAAGTGCATTGCATATCATTCATTCATTCATTTATAGGTTGCATGAACTGTAGTATAGTGCATACTGTGCATACTAACATTGTCTTTGCAGGTATGTTCGTTAGACCTCTAGACTTACCTATGCCCTTATTGAGTTCTCTCGGGAACTCACCCCTTTCATGATATAACTCTTTCAGGAGCTTTTGATTCTAGACCCGCGACGTAGCCCCGCCTGGTCTTATTCTGATGTTGTACCAGAGGTACATTTATCTCCTTCTATGATTATGATTTATGATAAAGGGACGGGGGGTGAACCCGATTGAGAAATGATTATGATAAGTGAAAGAATGTTTGATAATGGAGCAAGGTATGAAAAGGAAATGTTATGAAATGGAAAATGAATGATATGGGATAATAGATTGATTTTGCTTTGAGTAATGGACTGAGTATGGTTATAATAATCGATTATATGGATTTTTTGGATGAGCACTATTAATGAAACGCCTAATGGTTATTTCCCTTATGTTTATGTTAGCAGCAACAACAGTGACCTGAAGGTGGTCTAGTATGTCAGGCTCTATAGGTGTACATGCATTTGCACATGTTGGCATGGATTCATGCTACGGGATAATGTATGATTGACTAAGTATACATGATGTTAGACTTGGTTATTATGTATGAGTAAATCATTTATCATTGTCTATGATTCCTTGATGTTTGATGTCTGATAGTTGATAGTAGATGTATGCTGAATTCTGAGTAGGTTACTTTATCGGGGAGTTCTTGTCCAGTAGTGAAAGGGCAAGATGTCCTTTCTGGCGTATCTGTGTTGAGCGGAGCTCAGCTATATTGTTATGCAAATGTTTGAAATTTTTACGTATGTAATTGTTATTAAGTGCAGGAATTCCGTATTGCCGAAACTCAACAAATTAGTAACGAGGTAAGGATAAGGAAAGCGTAACCTGAGACAGGGTTGTGGATTCCGCCCACTAGAGTGGTTTTACGTTACGTTAAGTGACCGTCACCCCGCCCCTCCGGCCCCGCGTCAGCTTCCGCCGGGCCGTGCATGGAGGGGGTGGTGACACGTTAGGGGTGTGATAATCCGACTCCAAAGTCTATCTGTAGAGATCTCTCTCCTACGGATGTCTAAATTAAGTATAGTGGAGTCGCTAGACTCTACATACCCGAATGTGAAAAAGTTCACAAATTCGAAACTTAACACACTCGTCTCGCTAACAACACACATGAAGTTCAATAACTCAAAATCCTACAAGATGAGTAAATCCAACTCTCTTACTGTAACTAACTCAACAAAACAACGTGAGTTCACCCCACAAGTCTCCAATCATGTTAGAGGTGATTTATGATAATTGGATTTGCGTTCCTCTCAGATATCGTGGCCCATCTCCCAATAAAGGTCATCTTTTCCAGCCTCTCTCACAAACTAGGAACAATGATTTTGGAGAGTTACTACGATTGTGTCACCCCTCTCTCGAGGAAGCAACACTTCTCTCAACTTGAGTGAGGTTAGCCACTCTTGTGGTCCAAGACTCGCTCTTGAGGTTTTACAACCCTAAATTTAATCACCAATCAATCTTCTAAGGTCATCTCTAACTCGTAGAAGATTAATCTATCGATTCCTCAATGTTTTGTGTCGATTAAATTCCTCTCGGACAATTAATCGAACACCTATAGGGGTATGTATGAATGTGATCATCATTCAATAAACTGCAACTGAGAGAAGTTCAGAGAATTGACATATAACATCCATAATCAAGGAGACAAGTTGTATGAACCCTAAGATAGGAAAGTGTTACACCCACCCTGAGTCGGTGATGACGTGTCAATGGAACTTGGTCGGCGGATAAGAACTTCACCACCAAAATCTAAGGTAAAAGATTCTGATTGGTTTATTTTGGCATTCATTAATGTTAAGGTTATTGTTTGTTAGTTGACTTTTTGATGTTGTGTTGAAGTACAATGTTATTTGAATGTGTTCGGGACTTTTTGGTTAAGTTACGGAAGTAAAACAGGAAGTTTTGAGTTTTCTGGGTAGTAGGCGAACCCCAGGCGAAGCATGCCAAGTGCAGGCGATCGCCTGGGGAGGGAAAAGGAAAATGGACTTTTGGCAGTGGAGTAGGCGACCGGCCAGGCGGATGGGCGTTCTGGCAGGCGATCGCCTGGATCCGAAGAAGGAAAAGGACAGGGAATCAGG
>JBBYHH010544219.1:0-10867 GCA_038382905.1 Daphne laureola
AAGATTGAAGGCAAAACCTCTCTTGTTCTATCCTAGGGTTCTCCTTGCTATTCCACCACTCCAGCCCTTGAGTTCATATGAATTGGCTCAAGATCAATACCTGCATTGTCCCTCCATTCGAGTGGGAAGCTAATAGGTCCATACCATTCAATCCCGGTATCAAAACTTAAAGATCTAGCTCATCCAAGCTAGGGTTTGAGGCCAATTCTACCACCATCCCTTCTCCTCTCTAGATCCGACTTTTTGAACACCTTAAACACCATTTGGTGGTTCATATCAATAATCCACATTGTCAAGCATAATTTTACCACATTGGTATTAAACTCTCTGTTTACATAATAACAATATCAATTCCTTAGCCCAACGTCACATTTCATCATTCAAGTGCACACTAAGTACATACCGGTGGTTATAAGGGTTTCCCAGAACATGCCTTTCAACTCCCTTTCACAATCTTTACTGATTCTTGCTAAACTCACCTTAACTCACATAGAAAGTCCATCACAGGGTAACAACTAACCTCCCATAGTATTTATTAATTATTATAGAACCAAATATTATGCAAAAACAACTAGTAAGTAATCGGCCATTAGTGGAGGAGCTCCATAAAATTCTCTAATCCAAATAGCTTCTCTCCTTAAGCACCAACATAGATATTAACAATCTTAAATAAACATGAAATCAATATTTTTCCCAATAATCAAACCCGTAATCAACCAACAGCAGGTTCGGGCCTCAGACAATCGTCCTTAACCAATAATCAGCGAAACTAGAAGGAAATCATCATGCAAGGTTAAATCTGGTTGAAGAGGAAACTTATCTGGTAGGGAAAGGCCGACAGACATCGAGACTCACCAGAAGGAGCCTCCATGCGCCAATATCATCCGCTTCAATAGATACCTCCCAATTGCATCGCAGAACAGAGAACGAACCCGCATCACCGGTGATCCTCCACCTTTCGCCACACTCTATCAATGTTGTTAGTCACCTCCTCTCACTGGCTGATTGTGCCCGCTCTCCAGCTTCACGTCGGATTTGATGGATTGGACTCATGATCCCGTCCGACCTCCTCTCTTCCAAGACCAGGCGATGTCGCTTGCCGGTAACGCCCTCACCGGTGGAGCAGTGATTACCCAATCGAGCTCCAGCTCCGCTTATCATCTCTCCCTCCACAATGAAGTCGCATCGAAGATGAAGAAGAACCAGGATTGGATCTAAAAAAAATGAATTCTAATTTCCTTTATCCTTTCTTTTTCACATATAAGAATAAAGACAGTAATTAATTACTTGGTCCCCTAAGTTTTCACCAATTATCAAATAAGCCCCACTTGTGTTTTCATTTCCATTTCAGCCTTCCTTCTTTTAATCGTAACAATTTATCACTCAACATTCTTTCTAACTTTAAATACTGACAGTTAGGTCACCAACACTTCTTCCTATTTATCAAATGAGTCTCCAATTTTAGATTTGTTTTTTTCATTTTTACCCAGTATTTCTATTAACGCACCCTGTTATGACTCGTCTGGGAGGATGGGTCAGAACAGTCAAGGTATGAAGACTTAACATATTGACATCATTTTGGCCAAAGGGCCGATTTTGTTGCTATCTTCCATTACTTGTTTCACGGTGAGAATACTGATGTTCTAAGTGGAATGATGTTGTTGGTGACTTAAGTTGTGAGGATGAGTTCTTTTGTGAAGAATTGTGTAATTCCCTCAAGGGCCGATTAACATGAACCACTTAGAAACTATTAATGTTTAAATACTATATTGTACTATTTGAATCTAAAATAATTGAGGTTTTTAGTGTTGATTCACTATCACTATAGTGAACTAGTAAGTCTTGTGGATCTTGTTTATTGGGGAGTAAAACTGTTTGTAAATGATCTTTCTGATGATTAGACTTCAAGGTCCTTAAATGACTATTAGTGATAGTTTTGGCCCATGATCAGAATTGTGTTGCTAGATACTTCTTTAAGTATCTACGGTTGAATAAATAGGGGAAGGGTTGCTTGGTTTCTTTCGGCCTGTGTTTAAATCCCTTGGTTCATAAGTTCATTATTGCTTACTAATGTGTAATTCATTTGTCTGCATAACTGGAAATCCTTGGCAATCCACTACTAGGAGAATAACTGTTGAGCGGGAGCAACTTGTGAATGGAGGCTGGATCAAGGAATAAATAAATTTAAGGAAGGAAATAAATGAATGAAGGGCAATAGAGGCTCATAACTGATGGACAATGCTAGATAAATTATAGGATTATTACTACTGTAGGTGTTTACTGGATTGTGATGATAGAGAAGTTCTACTTGTAATATTATTGATGTATGATTACTGTACAAATTAAAAATGGATAATCTTAGAAGAGTAATACCAGTACGTTGAATGATTGACAGAGGAAAGTTTGGAGTAAATATTGCTTATCCTCTTTAATATTAATGATGGACTCATAAATGGATTAAGATTGAGTAATATAACCGTAAAGTTTAAATGACAATACTAGCATTAATAATAAAGGAACACTTGGTAATATACCCCAAGGAAATATCATTGAGAAACATGTTGAAGTTGTACACTTAACGACCAAGATTATTTCTGGGTAACGAGCACAAGAAGAGTGACTGTAGAATATGGAGACTAGAAGAGTATACTACTCTACTCTCGACTTGCTAAATAAGCATGAGATCCATCATCCTTGCTTGTGTCATACCGTTTGTTAGTGCATGTATTCAAATTAGGGGAACATGCGTAGTGGACAATGTACATGTACCTACTACATGTATACTTTCACGAAAAAAATAATAGCTGGACCATTGCTATGTTTTCACATGGCAACAACACTGCTGGGAGCTCGAGGAAGTAAATACTAGAAGACTAAACACTGAACTGGAACTACACCGGGAGATAGATTTACAATGTGAAGCATCTTCAAAAGGTGGAACTAAGAATAGAGGCTAGGATAACTTACCGAGTCAGGATTAACCCTTCTTCCTGGAGGGGGTGCCACCCCCTGTAAGTCCCTTGAATTTTTATCTCTTTCTATTCTTACTTTGCAAGTTACTTGTAATTTATATTGTTACTTGTCAAGATATATACTTATGTCCCTCATATAAAACTTGCAAGGAACCTGGCTATGATCATCAACTAGAGAGAAGCTCGGGATGGATGCCTGCAGTTGAAGGACTGCAACAGAAGAAGACTTAGAGGATATCGACACTAATTACTTGTATTCTTATTTATTTGTTTATTTCTTCCTTACTTTGCAAGTAAATGCACTCTGAACCTCAAGTCGTGTTAGGACGCTCTTAGTTCTTTCATGAACTTTGTTTTTAAAACCTTTTATTGGTTGTACGAAATATCTTGGGAGTTTTGAAATGTCATTAATTGGAGTTCACCCTCAACTCTACTAATTAGCTGGAACGACGGGTCACAACAGTTTATCATGCAACTCTCTCATCTTCCCGACCTTCTTTCTACCATCAAAGTTAATCATGTCATCACAAGGCAATGCAATCAAATCAAGAGGTGTAAGAGGATTAAATCCATATACAATATCAAAAGGACTAAGTGAGATAGTAGTATGATAACTCCTATTATATGCAAACTCAACATGTGGAAGCTTCATTTCCCATTCTTTCAAGTTTTTCTTTAATAAAGTTCTCAAGATAGTAGTGAGTGTTCTATTATTGACCTTAGTTTGACCATCCGTTTGTGGCTGACTAGATGTTGAATATAGAAATTTAGTACCTAGTCTACACTACAAAGTCCTCCAAAAGTGAGACAAGAACTTGGAGTCCCTATCACTAATAATGGTCTAGGGCAATCCATGATACTTCTCTACTTCCCTAAAGAACAAGTTAGCTACATGTTGTGCATCATCCGTTTTATTACATGGTATGAAGTGTGCCATCTTAGAGAACCTATCAACAACTACAAATATGCTATCATGTTCATGTGATGTTCTAGGGAAACCACTCATAAAATCCATGCTAATGTCAATCCAAGAAAGAGTAGTAGAAGGTAAAAGAGTATACAACCTGGGATCTTGCAATTTAGACTTAGCCTTTTTTCATGTTGTGCAAGATGCATAAAGCTTCATAACCTCCTTCTTTAAGCCCGACCAATAGAAGTTTCTCTTCACCTTCTCATAAGACTTTTTCACTCCAAAGTGACCCATCAACCCGCTACCATGAGCTTCTTGGATGATCACACTTCTCATTGAACATCTTGGCACACACAACCTTTTAGAATTAAACAAGTAGCCATCAAATATGTAATAGGAATCAAGCACATGAGACAAACATTCACCTTATATTGCACCAAAGTCTACAACATTTGCATACATGTCTCTAATGCACTCAAAACCTACTAACTTAGCATTCAATGTAGTGAATAATGCATATCTCCTACTCAATGCATCGACTACTATGTTCTCTTTTCCTTTCTTATACTTAATGAGATAAAGGAATTACACAATGTATTCAATCCATTTGGCATGTCTTTTGTTCAAATTCCCTTGTCCCTTTAAGTACTTTAGGGATTCATGATCCATTTGCACAATGAATTCTTTAGGTAGAAGGTAGTGAGACCACACCTCTAATGACCATAAAGCTCTTTTTCATATGTAGACTAGTTAAGTGTGGCATCACTTAGCTTCTCACTAAAGAAAGTAATGGGTCAACTCTCTTATTACAAAACAGCCCATATACCTATGCCACTAGCATCACACTCAACATCAAACAACTTATCAAAATTATGAAATGTAAGAAAGGGTGCATTCATCAACCGATACTTCAACTCTTGAAAAGCATCCTCTTAGGATTTACATAACACAAAAGGAATATTCTTCTTAGACAATTCATGTAAAGGTGAAGCAATGGTAGAGTAATCTTTCACAAACCTCCTATAGAAACTAGCTAGACCATGAAAGGATCTAACCTCAGTTAAGAACTTATGAGTAGGCCACTCCTTAATGGCCTTAACCTTGGTCTCATGAACTCTCAAGCCATCCTTGCCAACAACATACCCAATGAAGTTTACTTCATTAGTGTAATACACACACTTTTCAAGTTTAGCATACAATTTCTCAAACCTAAGTGTGCCTAAGACATGCTTTAAGCATTCAACATGCTCATTGTGTGATTTGGAATAGAGAAGTAAATCATCAAAGTAGACTACCACAAATTTTCCTATGAACTCTCTCAAGACATGATTCATCAATCTCATGAAAGTACAAGGTGCATTAGTTAGGCTGAAAGGCATAACATTCTATTCATACAATCCAATTTTAATCTTGAAGCTAGTCTTCCATTCATCACCTTTTTTCATTCTAATTTGATGATAGCCACTTCTCAAGTCTATTTTAGATAACACACATGCACCACTCAACTCATCAACCAAATCATCTAATCTAGGAATATAATGTCTATACTTATAGTGATTTTATTGATGGGTCGGCAATCTATGCATATCCTCCAAGTGCCATCTTGCTTTGGCACAAAAAGAATTGGGACCACAGATGGTGAGAGGCTCTCTTGAATGTACCCCTTCTCAAGAAACTCCTTCACTTGTGCTTGAATCTCCTTGGTCTCTTAAGGGTTTTTTTATAGGTGGCCCTATTTCGCAAAGGGGCACCCAGAACCAAATCAATACAATGCTCAATCCCTCGGTATAGAGGGGGACCTTAGGTCTCAACAAAGACATCTTCAAAGGCCTGCAATACTTGAGAAACAACAAGAGAAAGAGAAGAAATGTTTTCAAGTGTAATCATGCAATGAGATGGTATCATGAGAAAACATATTTTTCTAGCTAGAAAAGCCTTTTTTATGTCTCTCTCTTTGGCAATATGAGGGTTTCTCTCTTGTTTTCTCTCTCTCACACTAGTTGTGTTTCCCTCGCATGCATTCTTTCTTCTTTATTTTTCATCCACTTGAGCTCTCTCTTTCATTTCACTCTTCTCACTTTCCTCCTTTCTTTCTTTCCCCTCATTCTCACTTGACAAGTGCTTTTGATCGTCATATGCTTGCATTGGTGTCAAAGGGAGAAATTTTAGGGTCTGGCCAAGGTGGGTAAGGGTGTACTTGTTGCTCTTCCTAAAATGAATGACATCCTTATCATATTAACAAGGCCTTCCAAGAAAGATATGAGAAGCATGAATCCTCACTACATCACAAGTAACTTCATCTTTATACTTCCTAATCTTCAAAGGCACCTTAACTTGGAAAATTACCTTCACATAGGTTCAGTAATCCACCGATTAAAGTGAGTATGGTTTTGGGTACCTAGTGTATGGTAGGCCAAACTTCTCAACCATGCTCTCACTAGCCACAATTGTACAACTTCCTCCAACAACAATGACACTACACAACTTGCCTTTCACCCAAGCTCTTGTTTGAAAGAGGTTCTCCATTTGATTGTCATCAACCAACATAGGTGTAGCATGAAGTTCTCTCTTGGTCACAAGGAGGAAACCCTCGTGTGGAAGCTCATCTTCCTCATTCTCACTCTTCTCTTCATCATCAATCTCTTGTACTTCCACCTCATCTTCACTAGAAACTTCACCATTCGGCCTCAACACAATAGTTCTCTTGTTGGCACACTCAAATGCATAGTGTCCTTTGCGACCACACTTGAAACACTCAATGTTCCTTGTTTGTGGCCTAGGTGTATTTTAACCTTGATTGACATTTGGTCTAGGGTTAGGCCGAGGGATTTGAGGGCCATTTCTTGGTGGAGCTTGGTTTTGGGGTCGGTTGGGTGGTTGGTAGGGCCGAGGGTTAGGTTATCTTGGTCAAAGGGTTCGGGTGGTAGGTTGAGAGGTGGAGGTGGGTGGTGTAGGAGCCTTCTTCATTTGTCTCTCAAGGCGGATTGCCTTGTGTACCATCCCTTGATAACTTCTATACTCATAAAGCTCAAATGCTCTTGACAAGTTTCCTCTCAAACCATGAACAAACCGTGCCATCTTGGCTTCTTCCCCTTCTTGAACGTTTTCTCTCATCAAAGCTCCCTCAAGTTCCTTCTCATAATCTTCAACACATTTATTGCCTTGTGTCAAAAGTTGGAGCTTTTGACAACATTCCAGGTCATAATAAGGTCACACAAACTTCCTTCTCATAAGTGCCTTCTGTTCCAACCAAGAACCCAAATGTGGCAATTCCTTCTTGCTCTTTCATTATTGAGTTGCTCCTACCATGTCATGGCATACCCAACAAACTCTATCACGGCCAATCTTAGACTCACCTCATCTAGATACTCATAGAAATCATAGATCATGTCCGCCCTCCTCTCCTAAGCTAAGAACTCTTCCGGGTCACTCTTGCCATCAAATTTTGGTTGTTGTAACTTGACATTGTTCAAAGCTTGATGAGCTTGAGGTGGAGCTATCCTTTTTTGCTCTCGGCCTCTTGGCCAAGGTGGTTCACCCCTTGCTTCTTCTTCAAGGTAAGGGTCTATTCTTTCTTGGTTTTGATCTCTTTACAAGGGTGGCTCAACAAAGCCCTCTTCTTCTTTAAATGGTACCCTCCTTCTTTTATTTTAGCCTCTAACCAAAGGTGGGTCTTCAAACTCTTTCTCAACATGCCTCAATCTTCTTCTTTGGCCATGTGTTTGAGGTTCACTATAGTAGCCATCTTGATTCTCAAATAGGGGGTCAAGTTGAGGTGGTGGTCGATTGGGTTGTGGATGTCTTTGGTCAAGTGGTGTCTCGAGTTGGGATCTTCGAAGGTGAGGTTGATGTAGGGGCGGTGTTTGGTATTGGTTAGAGCCAATGTTGGTGGGAGGAGGGCGTGCCTTGTTCATGCCACCAACACTTGCCTCACTCATAGGCAACTTCCCATAAGCCACTTCCATTCTTGTAACTCTTTCATTGTTCAACCCTATTTGGGTACCAAGCTCATCAATGGCTCGGGTGAGAGCATTTACTTCATCTTGGATGGATGCTTGATCCGCCATTGGTACCTATGCAAACAAAGAACAAGAAGACAGTGTTGAACTCACAAGTGTTTCACTCTTGCTTACTCTTGTTTCACTCTTTCACTCTTTTGTGTCACTATTTGCTCACTCTTTTCTCTCTCGGCTAACATACTCAAATCCTAGCCTTGAGGCTCTTCAAGTGTTCCTATTACTCCAACTAGACCCTTAATAAAAAGGTTGGCATGCACTTGGAATAAGATCAACCAAAGCAAAGTCAAGTAATCTTCAAGTGAAAAGACACTAGTTACCTTTTGGTAGCTAGGTTTTCAAATTTTCTTTTTGGGTAGTTTGGGGACAAAATATTAAGGGTTTGTGTATTTGAAAATGGTCTTTGGTTTTTACAAAACTCTGTGGTGAAAACACCTTTGAAAGAGAAATGGGAATAACACACAATACACTATCTTTTCTAGGGTTTTTCCCTTTGATGTTCTCTTGAACTTTTCTCTTTTGTAACTTGGTGTTCTTACTCTTTTTGGAGCTTTACCCAAAATAATTTCTGAACCACAAAGACCTATTTTGGTCTTAGGGTTTCGGGTTCATCCTCAAGAACACTTGAACCAAGCTATGAACACAAACAACAACAAGTTCAAGAAGAGAAATCACAACTACTGCACTTGTAACTTTTATTTTTGAAATCGGTTTATTTCACAAATTTCAACAAAAATCCAAGATGGAGAATGAAGAACAAAAGGTTATTTAAAACTCAAAACAATTTTTAAGAATGGTTGAAGAAGATCAAATGAAAAAAAAAACAAAGCAAGAACATGAAGAACATCAAGCACCTTTGTGATGAACACTATGGTTTTGGTACCTTGGTACTTCGGCCGCAAGATTTCCTCAAGAAAACCCTTCTTCCTCTCAACTTGAATCTCTGATACCAATTGATACAACCCACATATGAGTGTTATAGTTGTTAGAAAAGTTAGATCTAGAGGGAAGAAGGGATGGTGGTAGAATTGGCCTCAAACCCTAGCTTGGTTGAGCTAGAACTTGATGTTTGATAGCCGGGATTGAATGGTGCGGACCTAGAACCTTCCCACTCGAATGGAGGGACAATAAAGGTGTTGATCTTGAGCCAAGTCACATGAACTCAAGGGATGGAGTGGTGGAATATCAAGGAGAACCCTAGGTAGAATAAGAAAGGTTTATGCCTTCAATCTTGTTTGATAATATGAGTTCTACCCAAAATATTTGCGCGGCCGAAACTATAACCCTAGGAGACTCTCAAAATCCATCCTAGCATCAAAATACTAAGTTACCCATAGGTTAGCAACTAACTTAAACAATTCAGCCCTCATTAGATGCTAACCCTAGTTAACTAGGCCAATTAAGAGTGCTTAGCTAGCTAAATATTACTAGAAATGTCTTAATAAGTAATTACATTTCAAATGGGATAAAAGTGTTGTAGGAGACTTTCTTGAAGAGGAAGGAGCTTTTTGGATGAGTCTTGATCAATCCTTAATGGGATTTAGCGTCATTGTGCTGGGGGGGACCACTGCTGAAAGTGACACTTTGCTGAACTTCAATTGAGTTCCCAAGCTTCATTTGGTGTCCAAATCCCTTGAAACCGGTTGCATTTGTCACCACCACCCCCGTCCCCGGCTGCGTTGGCAAAAGCGTGAGCGGTATCGGTGTGGTGGCGGGTGATGGTGGCGATGTCGATCGAAACCTACTCTAGGTTTTGCGGACCCAAAACCCAGTTCTTAAAAATTTTCACTCTTTGTTGCCTAATCTTCGTTGCTTATTTCTAATTGACTAACGTGTTACAAGTTTTTATGACATTTCTAATTATGTCATAAACCTGCACCCGAAACACGTTAGCAGTTTATATGAAAAATCACGCGACCAAACAACATATATCGTTGAGCTCCGCTCAACACCAGATACACCAGAAAGGAGCCATGCCCATTGGACTGGGCAGGTACTCACCGAGAAAGTAAAAGTATACAAACCATAAGAAAGCAGCAAAATGAATAATGCTATCTAGCTACTTATGCATGCTACATCTACAGAGCCCACATTAAGCCATAATAATATACTCACTATTCTTGCGTGATCGGTTCGTCAAGACTTCGACGATCATAACAAGATATTGTTGCTGCTGCTAATTACAAACATGAAAGTCAAACCGTTAATCAAACCATAATCGTTCTCACCCAAATACATAACCACAACTATGCATCTCAATCGAGACTACCCCCTAATCAGAATCAGAAATCACATAAGAAGCTACACATGTACCTGGGATCCCATATCACTGAACCTCACAGAATCATTCTGCGGGTTAATTCTCATAAGCTCCTGAAAATATTGAGTATAATGGGGGTGAGTCCTCGAGAGGTACTCAGTAAGAAGGTAGGTAAGGATCACGATTTTCTTTTGAACACCACATGCATAAAGGGTTAGCGTGCAATGTACTAAACAATTTATAAAACCTATTATCACATGCTTAATGATGTGCAAATGATATGATATGCAATATAGTATGTCCCGTCGGACACCTATCCCAAAGGACAGTAGTGGTAGAATAATCCCCAGGTGGCACGCCGGCCTGCACGGGTTCCCACAATCGACAGCCCCTGATGGCAATCAAGCCCAAATAACTAGCTCGGGGTTCAAAACAATCTTTCGCATGGTACCAGCGTAGGGTGTACAACCCCTTAACTGTCGCTCAGTCTTAAGAGACTTATATACATATATCTGGTCAACTTCATGATCTGTCGTGATCAGAGGACATCTCGATCTGAAGATCGATTCTCCCAAGTTTAAAAAACCTGCATCCGTTAACCTTACCATGTAACTAGCCCCGGGAGTCACCGAGCCCCACCCTCGACCCGAGTACTAGCCATTAACTAGCCTAATATGCATGAAGGAAACCTTAAACGCATATTAAGAAA
>JBBYHH010544330.1:0-10867 GCA_038382905.1 Daphne laureola
GTATTGGTTGGTAATTAGTGACAAATGAAGTGAAATTAAGCTCCTTTGAAGTTAAGTAAGAAGTTGGTAGTATTTTACGTGGTCGGTCTAATTTTCCATGTGATGGCCGAAATTATAAGTTGTGTGTTAAAGTTGGTATTCTCTGATAAATGCTGGGTTAGAGTTGGAAATGGGTTGGATATGATTTTTTGGATTATTATATGGACACTTGATAGCATTTTGCTTGGTTGGCCTTCTTGTTCGTGTTTTGGCCGGAATGGTGAAGCTTGATGTTAAAGCTTCTATTGCAATGGATATTGATAAATGGGTTGAAGGTTCTATTTCTTATTGTTATGTGTGGTTGTTCATCATTTTCTATATTTGGGTTATGCGGGATCCAATCGCGGTGCTGCCAGATGTTTTGATCGATGTGCTTACCTCGGGAAAGTGAGGAAAATTCTACAACGTGCAGGTAAGGGTTCAACTTTCTTTAATATGCATTTTTGGATGCCTTTGTGCATATTAGGTTAGTTGAGGCTAGTTTCTGGGATGAGGGTGGGGCTCGGTGACTCCCAGGGCTAGTTAGATGGTGAGGTTTCTTGATCATACATGATCAAAGTGGTCAATCTTTAAGATGAGTGGGTTATGCGTATTGATCAAATTATGATCTATGTAGTGGTTGCGCATTGATCAAATTATGATCAATACAGTGGTTACGATGGTTATGGGGAACCTAGTCTCTGCACTGGTACCATGCGCCTATTATGTATGTGAACCCCGTGTTGAGCTTAGAGTTATGGGGGGCCGTCGTGTTTCCATTAGATGGGATGAGTGGTTTTATGTTTTCATCTGATGGGATGAGTGGTTATATGTTTTCATTCGATGGGACAAGTGGTTATAAGTTTCCATCTGATGGGATGAGTGGTTATGTGCATTTTTCATTTCATGCATATCATGATTTATGATATATAGGTTGTATGAACTGTTTAGTATATTGCATACTGTTCATGCTAACCCTTTTATGCAGGTTGGGTCTTTAAAACCATTACCCTTACCTAAGCCCTTACAGAGTTCCTATTGAGGAATCACCCCCGTTATGATTATCGTTTTTAGGAGCTTCAGTTACACGACCTGTGGAGTAGCTCCGTCTGGTTATTCTCTGAGTTTGTATAAGAGGTACATATAACTCATAGATGTGTTTTCTGTTTCTATGACGGGGGTAACCTCGATTGAGTCGGTTATGTGTTATTGATTATCTGGATGTTTCTAGATGAGCACTAGTGAAATGACTAATATTTAACTCTCCTTTATTTGTGTTAGAAGTAGCAGTAGTGACCTGGAGGTGGTCGTATGTCAGGCTCTGTAGGTGTAGATGCATATGCGCATGTAGTATGGATCATATTATGAGGCTTGTATGATATGATTGTTCAGTTGTTTGCATGATTTGAAATTATGGACATCAGATTTAAGTGTTGAATATACCATTATCCATGTTTCCTTGATGCTTAGTATGTTATGGATAAGTATGGATAAATTATTTTACTCGGGGAGCAGTTGCCCAGTTCAGTGGAAGCAAGGCTCCTTTCTGGTGTATCTATTGTTGAGCGGAGCTCAACTTTGTGCTTCATGAATATGCATTTCTTGTACGTATGTGATTGTTTCAAGGTGCAGAATTTTGGCAAGGCGGAGCACTTGACTGTGTTTAAACGCCTAAGTGTTATGAATATTTTGCTTAAGTTTTTATGGATATTTTGACTAAGTGTTTGGAGGCTTGAGACTTGTAGTGCGATTATCTTCCTTTGTACCTTGTGAATGTTCCCTCTTTCGGTATACTTGGGAGTTAAGTTACACCGGGCTGGGTTATGGGATCCGCTGCACCAAAATGGCCTCCATCCAATGTCATCCCCCTCTCCACCCTGCTCCATTGCTTCCGCCTAGCGAGGGGGTGACATGAATCGCCAGGGGTAGAGTGAGATTCTCCGAGGGCAGATCTAGCTTGATGAAGGAGGTTGATGTTGATGACAGTTTGATGATGGCTCTCCCCACCTCCATCCAACTTGGGCCGGTAATAAGTAGAATATTCCAATAGGAATGGTGGATGTTGTGGCCTCTCCTAACCTCCCAATTCCATGGAACTGCAATAAGGAGAATAATGGCCGATTGTTGGCGGATGGTAGATACGGCCTCCAATCACCCCCAAGCTATTTTTGGCTTGGCAATAAGAGGAATAATGGCCATTGAAGATGGCGGATCAAACACATCCCTTCTCGGGTGACAAGGCAACATTGGATATAAATCTTGAGACCAAGAAAGGTGCCCAAGGGCTGAGATGGAAAGGAAGATAACTGAGAACCATGTTTGAGGAAAAATCAACTCAAGCTCTTCCTTTTAATTGTTCTGATTTACAAATGAAATAAATAGCCTAATTTATAGGTTATGAGGGTGACCTAAAATACTATAGACTTTCCTAAGAAGTTCAAAAACAAAAATATTACATTCCATACGTAAAAAAGGAGTAACTTTCAAACAACTCTCAACTTGCTCTCCAAGAAAAAGTGGCACCTCCTCCAAGAACTTCCTAGAAGCTTCTTGACTTGTTCTCCAAGCTCATGGGGCAGACTAGATGAGAGGAGTATGGGCCAAGGTGTTAAGAGGCCCAAATATCTTGCAAAGTACTTAAATTTCATGCTTTCCATTTCTGGGATAGGGCGATCGCCTGGACGTGTGTGTCGGTTCGTGTAGATGTGGCCCTGTTCTCGGCACCTAACTGGTTTCTATATATCTTGAGCTCCGGAACTCTGATTGAGGTGATTCAAAAGTCATTTTACTCCTCTTGAAAAAATCTTCAATATGAAATATATTTATCTAGATTTTTATGATATCACATTCAGATCATTCCCTGCATCTTCAAAAGGATTTGACCTCGAATCAATATTATTCTAACAAAAAGAAATGAAAGAGAAAAGAGAATAAAAAAATATCAAAAGTGATAGAAACCTTAATCAAGCACCTTAAGCTCTGATACCAATTGATGTGAATCTATAGGGGTAGATTGAGATTCTTCGAGGGTGGATCTAGCTTGATGAAGGAAGTTGATGTTGATGATGGTTTGATGATGGCTCTCCCCACGTCCATCCTACGTGGGCCGAAAATAAGAAGAATATTCGAACGGGAATGGTGGATGTTGTGGCCTCTCCTCACCTCCCAATTCCATGGAACAGAAACAAGGAGAATAATAGTCTATTGTTCGCAGATGGTAGATGCGACCTCCAATCACCTCCAAGGTATTTTTGGCTTAGAAATAAGAGGAATAATGGCCATGGAAGATGGCAGATCCAACACCTCCCTTCTCAAGTGACAAGGCAATATTGGATATAAATCTTGAGACTAAGAAAGATGCCCAACGGCTGAGATGGAAAGGAAGATAACTGAGAACCATGGTTGAGGAAAAATCAACTCAAGCACTACATTTTTTTGTTCTACTTTACAAATGAAATAAATAGCCTTATTTATAGGTTAAGAGAGTGACCTAAAAAACTATAGACTTGCCTAGGATTTTCAAATTCAAAAAGATAACATTCCTTAAGAAAAAAAGGAGCAACTTCCAAACAACTCTCAATTTGCTCTCCAAGCGAAAGTGCCACCTCCTCCAAGAAGTTCCTAGAAGCTTCTTGACTTGTTCTCCAAGCGCATGGGGTGGACTAGATGAGGGGAGTATGGGCTTGAAAAGTGCTTAAATTTCATGTTTTGCAATTCTGGGCCGGGCGATCGCCTGGACGTTGCCTGGTTCTCGGCTCCTCACTATTTTATGAATATCTTGGGCTCCGAAACTCCGATGGAGGTGATTCAAAAGCCATTTTCCTCCTCTTCAAAAGATCCTCAATATGAAATATATTTCCCCAGATTTTTATAATATCACATTCACATCATTCCCTCCATCTTCAAAAGGATTCGAGCTCGAATCCATATTCTTCCAACAAAAAGAAAGGAAAGAGAAAAGAGATGAAAAAAATATAAAAAGTGATAGAAACTGTCATCAAGCACCTTAAGCTCTGATTCCTATTAATGTGAATCACTAGGGGTAGAGTGACATTCTCCGAGCGACGATCTAGCTTGATGAATGAGGTGATGTTGATGACGGTTTGATGATGGCTCTCCCCACCTCCCTCCAACTTAGGCCAGCAAAAAGAAGAATATGCCAATGGGAATGGTGGATGGTGTGGCCACTCCTCGCCTCCCAATTCCATGGAACCGCAAAAAGGAGAATAATGGTTGATTGTTGGTAGATGGTAGATGTGGCCTCTAATCACCTCCAAGCTATTTTTGGCTTCGCAACAAAAGGAATAATGGCCATTGAAGATGGCGGATCCAACACATCCCTGCTCGGGTGACAAGATAACATTGGATATAAATCTTAAGATGAAGAAAGGTGTCCAAGGGCTGAGATGGAAAGGAAGATAGCTGAGAACCATGTTTGAGGAAAAATCAACTCAAGCTCTTCCTTTTATTTGTTCTGTTTTACAAATGAAATAAATAGCCCTATTTATAGGTGAAGAGGGTGACCTAAAACACTATAGACTTACCTAAGAAGTTCAAAATAAAAAATATTACATTCCATAAGTAAAAAACGAGTAACTTCGAAACAACTCTCAACTTGCTCTCCAAGCAAAAGTGGCACCTCTTCCAAGAACTTCCTACAAGCTTCTTGACTTGCTCTCTAAGATCATGGGGCAGACTAGAAGAGTGGAGTATGTGCCAAGGGGTTAAGAGGCCCAAATCTCTTACAAAGTGCTTAAATTTTATGTTTTGCAATTCTGGAATGGCTGATCGCCTGGACGTCGCCTCGTTCTCGGCTCCTTACTATTTTATGAATATCTTGAGCTCCGGAATAACGATTGAGTTGATTCAAAAGCCAATTTACTCATCTTTAAAAGCGCTTCAATATGAAATCTATTACTCTAGATTTTGATAATATCACATTCACATCATTCCCTCAATCTTCAAAAGGATTCGACCTCGAATCCATATTCTTCCAATAACAAAAAAAAAAAGAAAGAGAAAAGAGAAGAAATGAATATAAAAAGTAACAGAAACCTTCATCATGCACCTTAAGCTCTGATACCAATTGATTTGAATCTCCATTGGTAGAGTGAGATTCTCCAAGGGCGGATATACCTTGATGATGGAGGTTGATGTTGATGACGGTTTGATGATGGCTCTCCCCACCTTCGTCCTACTTAGGCCGGTAATAAGAAGAATATGCCAATAGGAATGGTGGATGTTGTGGCATCTCCTCAATTCCCAATTCCAAGGAACCGCATGAAGGAGAATATTGGCAGATTCTTGGCTGATGGTAGATGCAGCCTCCAATCACCTCCAAGATATTTTTGGCTTGGTAACAAGAGGAATAATGGCCATTGAAGATGGCAGATCCAACACCTCCCTACTCGGGTGATAACGTAACATTGGATATAAATCTTGAGACCAAGAAAGATGCCCAAGGGCTGAGATGGAAAGGAAGATAACTGAGAACCATGTTTAAGGAAAAATCAACTCAAGCTCTTCCTTTTATTTGTTCTGCTTTACAAATGAAATAACTAGCCCTATTTATAGGTTAAGTGGGCGACCTAAAACACTATAGACTTACCTAGGAAGTTTAAAATAAAAAATATTACATTCCATAAGTAAAAAAGGAGTAACTTTCAAACAACTCTCAACGCGCTCTCCAAGCAAAAGTGGCGCCTCCTCCAAGAACTTCCTATAAGCTTCTTGACTTGTTCTCCAAGCTCATGGGGCAGACTAGATGAGGGGATGATGGGCCAATGGGTTAAGAGGCCCAAATCTCTTGCAAAGTGCTTCAATTTCATGTTTTACAATTCTGGGCCGGCCGATCACATGGACGTCGACTGGTTTTCGGCTCCCCACTATTTTCTGAATATCTTGATATCTGAAACTCCGATTAAGGTGATTCAAAAGCCATTTTACTGTTCTTGAAAATATCTTCAATATGGAATCTATTACTCTAGATTTTGATAATATCACATTCACATCATTCCCTCTATCTACAAAAGGATTCGACCCCAAATCTATATTCTTTGAACAAAAAGAAAGGAAAGAGAAAAGAGAAGAAACAAATATTGAAAGTGATAGAAACCTTCATCAAGCACCTTAAGCTCTGATACCAATTGATGTGAATCTCCATGGGTAGAGTGATCTTCTCCAAGGGTGGATCTAGCTTGATGATGGAGGTTGATGTTGATGACGGTTTGATGATGGCTCTCCCCACCTCCGTCCTACTTGGGCCGGCAATAAGAAGAATATGCCAATAGGAATAGTGGATGTTATGGCCTCTCCTAACCTCCAAATTCCATGGAATCGCAACAAGGAGAATAATGGCCAATTATTGGCGGATGGTAGATGCGACCTCCATTCACCTCCAAGCTATTTTTGGCTTGGCAACAAGAGGAGTAATGGCCATTGAAGATGGAGAATCCAATACCTCCCTGCTCTGGTGATAAGGCAACATTGGATATAAATCTTAAGACCAAGAAAGGTGCCCAAGGGCTGAGATTGAAGGAAGATAACTGAGAACCATGTTTGAGGAAAAAATCAACACAAGATCTTCCTTTTATTTCTTTTGATTTACAAATGAAATAAATAGCCCTATTTATAAGTTAAGAGGGAGATCTAAAACACTATAAACTTTTCTAGGAAGTTCAAGATAAAAAAGATTACATTCCATAAGTAAAAAAGGAGTAACTTCCAAAGAACTCTCAACTTACTCTCAAAGCAAAAGTGGCACCTCCTCCAAGAACTTCTTAAAAGCTTCTTGACTTGTTCTCCAAGCTCATGGGAGGGAATAGATGAGGGGATTATGGGCCAAGAGGTTAATAGGCCTAAATCTCTTGCAATTCTCTTAGAATTCATGTTTTGCAGTTCTAGGCCGGGCGATCGCCTGGTTCTCGGCTCCTCACTGGTTTTAGAATATCTTGAGTTTTGGAACTCCGATTGAGGTGATTCAAAATCCATTTTACTCCTCTTGAAAATAGATTCAATATGAAATATAATTCTTTATATTTTTATAATATCAAATTCACATCATTCCATCCATCTTCAAAACGATTTGACCTGCAATCCATATTGTTCCAACAAAAAAAAAAAAGAAACAGAAAAGAGAAGAAACAAATATAAAAAGAGATAGAAACCTTCATCATCCACTTTAAGCTCTGATACCAATTGATTTGAATCTCCATGGGTAGAGTGAGATTCTCCAAGGGCGGATCTAGCTTGATGATGGAGGTTGATGTTGATGACAGTTTTATGATGGTTCTCCCAACCTCCATCGTACTTGGGTCAGCAATAAGAAGAATATGCCAATAGGAATGGTGGATGTTGTGGCATCTCATCACCTCCCAATTCCATGGAACCGCAATAAGGAGAATAATGGATGATTGTTGGTGGATGGTAGATGTGGCCTCCAATCACATCCAAGCTATTTTCGGGTTGGCAACAAGAGGAATAATGGCCATTAAAGATGGTGGATCCAACACCTCCCTGCTCGGGTGACAAGGCAACCTTAGAGATAAATCTTGAGACCAAGAAAGGTGCCCAAGGGTAGAGATGGAAAGGAAGATAACTGAGAACCATTTTTGAGTAAAAATCAACTCAAGCTCTTCCTTTTATTTGGTTTGATTTACGAATGAAATAAATAGCCCTATTTATAGATTAAGAGGGTGACCTAAAACACTATAGACTTTCCTATGAACATAAAAATAAAAAAGATTACATTCCATAAGTAAAAAAGGAGTAACTTCCAAGCAACTCTCAACTTACTCTCCAAGCAAATGTGGCACCTCCTCCGAGAACTTCCGAGAAGCTTCTTGACTTGTTCTCCAAGCTCATGGGGTAGAATAGATGAAAGGAGTATGGGCGAAGCGGTTAAGAGGCCCAAATCTCTTGCAAAGTACTTAAATTTCATGTTTTGCATTTCTGGGCAAGGGTGATCGTCTGGCCATGTGTGTCGGTTCACCTGGACGTCGCCTGGTTCTCGGCACCTTACTGTTTTCTAAATATCTTGTGCTCTCGAACTCCGATTGAGGTGATTTAAAATCTATTTTACTTGTATTAAAAAGAGATTCAATATGAAATGTATTGCTCCAGATTTTTATGATATCACATTCACATCATTCCCTCCATCTTCGAAAGGATTCGACCTCGAATCCATATTCTTCCAATGAAAAGAAAGGAAAGAGAAATGAAAAGATTAAAATATAAAAAGTGATAGAAACCTTCATCAAGCACCTTAAGCTCTGATACCAATTGATGTGAATCTCCAGGGGTAGAGTGAGATTCTCCAAGGGCAGATCTAGCTTGATGAAGGAGGTTGATGTTGATGACGGTTTGATGATGGCTATCCCCACCTCTGTCCTACTTGGGCTGGAAATAAGAAGAATATGTCAAGGGGAATGGTGGATGTTATGGGCTCTCATCACCTCCCAATTCGATGGAAGGACAACAAGGAGAATAATGGTTGATTGTTGGCGGATGGTAGATGCGGCCTCCAATCACCTCCAAGCTAATTTTAGCTTGGCAATAAGAGGAATAATGGCCATGAAAGATGGAAGATCCAACACCTCCCTGCTCTGGTGACAAGGCAACATTGGATATAAATCTTGAGACTAAGAAAGATGGCCAACGGTTGAGATGGTAAGGAAGATAACTGGGAACCATGCTTCAGGAAAACTTTACTCAAGCTTTACATTTTTTTGTTATGATTTACAAATGAAATAAATAGCCCTATTTATACGTTAAGAGAACAACCTAAAATACTATAGAATTGCCTAGGAAGTTTTAAATCAAAAAGATAACATTCCATAAGTAAAAAAGAAGTAACTTCCAAACAACTCTCAACTTGCTCTACAAGCAAAAGTGGTACCTCCTCCAAAAACTTCCTAGAAGCTTATTGACTTGTTCTCCAAGCTCATTGGGCAGACTAGATGCAGGGAGTATGGGCCAAGTATTTAAGAGTCCTAAATCTCTTGAAAAGTTCTTACATTTCATGTTTTGCAATTCTGGGCTGGGAGATCGCCTAGTTCTCAGCTCCTCAATGTTTTCTAAATTTCCTGATCTCCGGAACTCCGATTGAAGTGATTCAAAAGCCATTTGACTACTCTTGAAAATAGTTTCAATATGAAATCTATTAATCCATATTTTTATGATATCACATTCACATCATTCCAACCATCTTCTTAAGCATTCATCCTCGAATCCATATTCTTCCAACAAAAAGAAACGAAAGAGAAAAGAGAAGAAAAAAATATAAAAAGTGATAGAAACCTTCATCAAGCACCTTAAGCTCTGATACCAATTGATGTGAATCTCCAGGGGTAGAGTGAGATTCTCTGAGCGTGTATCTATCTTGATGAAGGAGGTTGATGTTGATGATGGTTTGATGATGGCTCTCCCCACCTTTCTCCAACTTGGGCCGGCAATAAGAAGAATATGCCAAGGGGAATGGTCGATTGTTGGTGGATGGTAGATGCGGCCTCCAATCATCTTCAAGCTATTTTCAGCTTGGCAATAAGAGGACTAATGGAGATGGAAGATGGCAGATCCAACGCCTCCCTGCTCGGGTGACAAGGCAACATTGGATATAAATCTTGAAACTAAGAAAGAAGCCCAACGGCTCAGATGGAAAGGAAGATAACTGCAAACCATGCTTGAGGAAAAATCAACTCAAGCTCTATATTTTTTTATTTTGATTTACAAATGAAATAAATAGCCATATTTATAGGTTAAGTGGGTGACCTAAAACACTGTAGACTTGCCTAGGAAGTTAAAAATAAAAAATATAACATTCCATAAATAAAAAAAGGAGTAACTTCTAAACAACCCTCAACGTGCTCTCCAAGCAAAATTGGCACCTCCTTTCTGAACTTCCTAGAAGCTTCTTGACTTGTTCTCCAAGCTCGTAGAGTGGACTAGATGATGAGAGTATGGGACAAGGGGTTAAGTGGACTAAATCTGTTACCACAACCCCCATTCCTGGTGCGGTGAAAGTCTGTTGCGGTAGCGGATGTCGGGGGAACCGGGCGACGGTCGGTGAAATGGATTTTTCTCTTAAAAAGTTTTGCGGTTTCAAAACCTGACTTTTCAAAAAAAATTCTTTGTTTTTATATTTCTTTCGCGTTTACAATTTTTAAGGCATGTTACTAGCCCTAATCCTACACCCAAGAATCGTTAGTGGTCAAACAGATAATCGCGCACACATATATAAACATGCAGAAGTAGATACAACAGACAGAAGCACAACCCACTTCGTTGGGCCGGAACTTCCAGATTATAGTTATACAAACCAGAGTATATCAAAATACAACAAAACATATATGCTATAAATATGCATTCTACTCCTACAGAGCTAGAGTCCAAAAGCAGGAAAATACCTTGTATCCTGAGTGGTAGGCACCACAAGCTACAATATTGTTGCTGCTGTTAAACACAAATAGGAGTTATATGTCAGACATATCAGGTAACTAAACAGACATATCTCAAAATGATTCTGACGAGACTACCCCCACAACACAAACAGAATACCACTAATGAAAGAGGTCAAATACCTCAAAGGCACAAAATAGAAATCGATCACTGCAGGATCTACTCCGCAGGTCGGTTCCCCGGATCTCCTGAAATAGTAATAATGTGGGGGGTGAGTTCTCGAAAGAACCCAGTAAGGTGGCAGGTATAGATAACAAATTTAATTTTTAAAAACATTTACCTGCAGAAAGGGTTAGTATGCAGTGAACTAACAGATTTACAATCCTAAATATATCAGGAATATGAAATGCAGATGTCATGATATGCAATACAGATTACAGAGGCCCCGTCGGAC
>JBBYHH010544441.1:0-19322 GCA_038382905.1 Daphne laureola
CCTAGGATAAAGAGAACAGGGTACTGAATTAATTAATTACAGTAACACTTATTTACTGGATTCCACACTTTCCAACAATAATTTATATGTATATCATAATTTGAAGTATGAATATTCTAAATATATTTTTTCCTGATTTTTCTTTCCTGTTTATCTTAGTGATAAATTAAGTTAAACATTGATACTTAAAACATGAAAGTCAAACCCTACAATCTTTAAAAAACGGAGGGAGTACTAGTTTTGAAGTTATTTAGGTTTGCTTCGGTGAGCAAAATTGCCTACACTTCTCTCATATTTATCTTGCAGGAACAAAAACACGGTTTTCTGATTACCCAAAAGAAAAACAATTTTCTTTTCCTTCTGATTACATAAAATTACAACTTTGTATTTGGTTGTTTAGCAGGAAAGGACAGCCGGTTGTTGAATTCATATTTTCCGCTACTGATGAGGCAATCTTTGTACATGCAATAATATCCGCCAAGTATGTCAGATATTCGCATCACAACCTTCCTTTTCTTGTTAACTTTTGAATTGAAGTTCTCTCAATGTAATTGGGATTGATAATGTCATCATTTTCAGGCATGTCCGGTCACTTTCAAGTGATGAAGTGGAAAAAGTTTTTGAGCGTTCTCCTGATAATTCCAGCTACAAATTTCCTGGTTTGCATCTGCGTTTCCCTTTTTCTTTCTTTGGGGTAGATTGCTTGTGTGCCTTTATTGCTAATTAGATGCTTAACCATGGTTATCATGCATACATCATGTTTTGCCTGGCAAAATTCTTCATTTTTTAAATTGAGAGACACGGATGGAAGTTTACATGTTACAATTTTCATGCGGTACCATTCAAAGATTCATGTACGCTTTTGGAGAGATAAACAAACATGTTTTACTATCTGCACTTTTGTGGCTAAAGTGAATATTCATTTTCACTTTAATTTTAGAACCTTAATTTTGAAGGTTATTGTCAGGGAACAAAAGATAATAGGAGAGAAGGGGTGTGGGATGGAGGCCCTAGGTTATTCATTTTACATTTAATGTTGGAATCTTGCAGTCTTCTGATTATGTCTATTCTTGGCAGTGATTGTTTCCCCACATGGAATGCTTGGGAGGCTCACTGGTTGTTGTCCAAGTGATCTAGTGAAGCAAGTATATTTTAGGTGGACCTGTGGTTTAAATTATCTTGTTTTCTACTTGTATATAGACTTTTCTTTCTGATATTTCTATAGTTGTATGAATATATTTTTATTTAACTGGTTTTTACTATCTTTGTTCTCTGAAGCTCTGGGAAATGCAGGGCCGCAAATGGATTTGTTGGTTTACCATATCATCTGTCTGAAGGTTCTAGTTCCCAGCTGAGAGGTAAAAATCACTATGTTGAGGTGACGCTTGGTTGCCCGAAATCTGTAAGCGACAAGACTTTTCATTCAAACTCAAATAAGGGTTGGAATTTCTCCAAGAACCAAGCAGTAGAATCTGCTGGAGTCCCCAGCACCGAGCAAAAAGGATTGTTGGATCAGTCTGTATGTGAGAAGACATTTATCTATCCAGCAGAGGCAGTGCTTGTACCTGTCATGCAAACATCTTTTGCCCGATCTTCTCTTAAAAGGTAAATTACTAGTATATTTTGTCTGGTTTTTGTCAGACCTGACCTTTTAGCATGTTAAAGCAGCTGCTGCATTCTCAATTCCTGTTTAATTGCACGGTCTTTTGTTTGGTCTTCTTGTCAGATTATGATTGATAATGTTGTAGTTGATCAAGTTATGCTAATTCTTTTCCCATCTCTCTTACAAGTAGAGAATTCTCCTAGTCCTTAATAGACTTCTTTGTGTTCGAACGGTATGATTTTTCCGAGGGACAATGATCACCTCTGACAGATCCATCCTTCCTAAAATAAAACTGTTCACTCCTTTCTGTTATGTTTTTTTTTTCCCGAGCTTTGAATTCACTGTGATCTCTGCTTCACGCTTTTTCTTTTTCAATTGGAGATGTTTCCTTGCCACGTTAACCCTGCTGCCAATTGTTCCAGATTCTGGATGCAGAACTGGATGGGGCCGTCATTGGCTGGCCTGTCATTTTTCATGCACTGGTTAGTTCTCTATTCTCTCTGTCTCTGCTTTACTGCTTGGCTTAACGGGGCTACAATTAACCTATACCTTGTTCAAATTCTATAATCAGTTTGAAATTAACTTAACAAAGATATGTAAAGAATGCAGAACATTAATGAAAATTTATGGTTCAGAGTTCTGACAGTAACTCAAGCTGCTTGATAGCATTAGACAAGTGGAAGGAAAATGAGCTGTTCTCATTTGGTTCGACAAAAGTAAAATTATTGCAGATCATTTCTGACATTGTCAGGATTGTAATAGGTTATGTTTTATGCTATACACTGCCCCCATCGATAAAAGAATATGATTACAAGCCTAGAATGCTACTTGTGTTTTGAAACATTTCTTCCCATTCTATTGTCTTTGTTTTGCAGTGTTGGGAATGTCGATTCCATGCAAGGGTCTTCACTGGAAATCAGTAGAATACGCACACATGGTTATAACAGCAGCAGTAACAGCAACAATAGCAGCATAAGTTCCATAACTAGCAGCTCCAGTGATAGTGTGACTGCAGGAGCTGGTGACCTTGAGGCAGATGCTGATTCTCTGTCCTGCAGACAGTCCGGCTTAACCTCTAATGACCACCTGGAAGATGATCACCTAAAAATGGTATGTACTTAACCACACATTAGATTAGCCTGTTTGAATCTGCCACATGAACGGATAATTGCTCCTTTCCCCTTCTATCTTCAGTGTCTGTCACACAAAGATATCATCTGGGTTTCATGGGTACCCATCACTCTTAAGAGTGACAAAAATCTGATCTATCCAAACAGCATTTTGGGGACTACTGAGTATCTAGTTGATTATAGGCTGTTATGTTAATATGATCCTTTTCTATACCCCTTTATTACCCTTTTTAATTTTCAAATAGGGAACTTGGTGAAAAAAAAAAACTTTTCCATACTCTTTTATTACCCTTTTAAGCTTTAAAAAAGGGAACATGGCAAAAGAAAACCATCTTCACTTAATAGTATGAGTAGCCAAATGAACTCTCAGCTAAGCTTTAAATATCGTATGTGATGCCATACTGTTTTTTTGTACAATGCAGTCTCACGTCTAGGTATTGTATTAGCAGTATATCAACAGATGTTATAAGGAGCAACAGATATGTTATAATTTTTGAATAAAAAAACAGATATGTTATCATCCGAATAGTGAATACTCATTCTTTTCACATAGTGTCTGAATAGGCGGCACGCCCAGTACTGCTGGTACCCAATACATAGGATGGTCTGGAGTTTCATATTTGGTTTCATTATTACAATGGTACTTGTACAGTATGGATTTAAACACTCAGTCGAATGGTCGGTCCCTGTAGTTTAGATTAAAAAAGCTCAACATCCCAAGTTGCCACCAAAGCGCATTATCGCGTGTGTTTGCGGGCTTCAAATTTATGTAAGAGACTGCCCTAAATGAAGAAAAGCACAAGTATTGTGGGGCAGAGGTGAAGACTTCTCCAAATATGGATGCGAAGTAGCCATCCTTGATTTAGAATATGAATAATGAATCTTGTATTATTGTCATCCTTATGAATCTATGATTGATAATACATATGCACAAAAGTTGAGTTTATGTTTTACTCCCTTCGTCCCTGAAAAATTGCACACATTTCCTTTTTGGATTGTCCCAGAAAAATTGATCACTTTCCTTGTAGGGAAACTTCTCACTCTCAAAGTTGCTAAACTATCCCTACTTTATATTTACTCTTTCTACCTCGTTTTTTGTGCACTTTCAACCAAAGGGTAAATAAGTAAACATATACAAAAGTCTTACATCCACCTTAATCTCGCGCTCAGTCAAACCCTTTTATCTTTTGGGGACAGGGGGAGTATTAAATTTTTGAATAAAAAAAAAAACGATATGTTATCATCAGAATAGTGGATAATCATTCTTTTTCACATAGTGTCTGAATAAGCGTCACGCACGGTACTGCTGGTACTGGCCAAGACATAGGATGGTCTGGAGTTTCATATTTGGTGTCATTATTATGATGGTACTTGTACAATATTGATTTTAACACTCTCAGTCCAATGGTGGGTCCCTGTAATTTAGATTAAAAAAGCTCAACATCCCAAGTTGCCACCAAAGCGCATTATCGTGTGTGTTTGTGGGCTTCAAATTTGTGTAAGAGACTGCCCTAAATGAAGGAAAGCACAAGTATTGTGGGGCAAAGGTGAAGACTTCTCCAAATATCGATGCGTAGTAGCCCTCCTTGATTTAGAATATGAATAATGAATCTTGTATTATTCTCATCCTTATGAGTGATAATACATAGGCACAGAAAGAGTTTATGTTTTATTCAATTTTCAGGGCCCTTTCCCAAAAAGAGTTGCTTGTTTAAAAATGAGATATCTGGATGCTTGGGGGCCGTGCCTTACTTTCCAGTAACGGTGCTGGTGTTGTTCTGGTTCAGGGTGCCTCCTGTTTACAGCTGCAAGGTTTTTTTTTGGGTGGTTGATGGAAGAAGGGGTTTTGGTTTAGGGCATGAGGCTTCACAGGCAGAAAGGTGCGGCTGGCAGAGGAGAGGGAACATGTTATGTTTTAAACTTGTTCTGATACCATGTTGAAGTGATTGAAGGAGAAATCGAGGGCGTGATGATTAATCAAGATCAAGACCCCCTGAACAATTTATAATAATAGGAGACATAATCCTAGAAGTGATAGGGGACCTAGAAGTAATAGGAGACCTAGTACTAGTAGAGATAGAACTTTACTAACAGGCATTTAAGACTATAAGTAGAACTGGGATTCCTGTATTGCTCATAAATGTATTTTAGGAACTACGAGGTTATCAGTATAAATGTTTAACCGAGTATTTTGACAATAAAGCTCTAAAATTGACAGTGTGGCAGGGCTACCGTAATCTTTATGGCCAATGGGACACTCTCATCTTTTCAGTTGGAGGTTGTATGGATGATAAGCTTCGGTGGATGTTAGCACAAAAGCAACAAGTCACTTAAAGAGAAATGGTTAAATTATCAGTAGTTCTTGTCCCCATGGTCCATTCTGCTAGGTTTAAGATATTAATTACTGGTATTAAGTAATGTACGCTACTTTGTCAATACATTTTAGTGAAATAGCTTCCTGCTCCTCTGATCTGTTAATCTGGAGAACATGAACCTTTGTACTGCTGCAAGTACCACTTTAAACTTACAAGGCTAAAGCAGACCCTGAATAGTTTTCATGTTTGATATGGTATGTTGAGGCAATTTCAGTTGATGGGGTGATAATCTTATGCAGGGTTCTAAACGTCCTCGGCCTGGAATGACAGATTCATTTAGTCAAGATGCTTATAATTCTGGAATTACAGGAGTCGGAAATGACCAGATTGGATCCAGTTGGGATTGGGATGATGATGATAAAAATATGGGCATGGATATACAGTCTCTTCTTTCTGAGTTTGGAGACTTCGGCGACTTTTTTGAAAATGATGCTCTGCCATTTGGTGAGGTAATTTCATTTGTTAGTTTGCATGTTAAATTGTCTGGGATTGTTTTTAACATACTATATATTGTTTAGACTTCATTACCTGAAAGATGTTGGTGGTGGTTTTAACGAATTTCTTGTTGGTATTGTCTCCACGGTTTCTTTATGGACACTTTAGGGACTTCCTCTGCATCTGCAAAGAAATTGGGTTGACGTAAAGTCATGCAATGTTTAGCGAGCTCTTGGCTCCTCCTTTTCCTTTCTCTTAGGCAGTAAAACTTTCCTTCAATCATACTTTGTAATACTTCTGCCTAACCTGCATTAATTATTTTTTTCTTAGCCCCCAGGGACTGCTGAGTCAGAGGCTCTTATGTTTCCGGGTCCTGATTGCGGAGAAGTTGGCAGTAGTCCAGTTGGGTTATTAGATGTTCTAGCCAGATGCTTTTACCTGTTGGTTTTCCACCCTTTGAAAGTTTTAATCCTCCTCAAGTGACAATGGAAGAATGCCCAGATGAAAACCAGCTCACAACCAGTGTTGTGACTTCAGGTCCATCAAATTATATGCCTGCACCCTCAACAGGTGAGTTTGATCATTTGTTGAAAGCTGAAGCACTGATGACATTTGCACTAGAATATGGAGCAGTTGAAACTCCAGGAAGTGATGCCTCATCAATTTTCAGAAATCCATATCTTCCGAAATCACGCAGTGAGGAAAGCTCAATGTCTAGCCGAAGCAGTTACATCTATGGTGCAACTCCACCTTCTACTCCTTGTGCTGAGGGGATAGGCGAAAAGACTGGGATGCTTGTAAAACCAAAAGCAAATTATGCTGAAAATCAATCAGGTTGTGCACTCCAATTAAAGAAACAATACATCCATGTGGATAGTGGGAAAGCAAAGCATGAAACGAGGTTGCTTTCTAGCAACAATGCCATTGCTGCAAGTAATGTTGTTGGAACCTCTCATTTTTCTAACTACAATGCTGCAAATGCCGTGAAACCTGAAGAAAAACGGGGAACAGAATGTATGTTTGCTGCTGAGCAGATTCTTCTGTCAATGAAGACTGTTCTTGCAACAGATCTTGAATGTGCAAAATTTCAAGCTTCCATGTTGAGGTTGAGGCACATACCTTTATCTGCAACTAGCAGCGCAGCTGTTAGTTTGGGTAGGTTCGTAGAGAATTCTGTTTTGAATCAGGTTCCTGGTGATATAGGAATGGATGTTGGATCCATTCCTGTCAGAATAGCTGGTGATATGGATGGTGGGATTTTGGACGGGCATTATAATGCTCCTATAGGTGTATGGCGGCCCGCTGGAGCACCAAAAGTTTCGAAACTTCCCGCAACATCAACAATTGAAGTCAGCAATTCCTTTCCCCACAGCTCATTTAGTGAGGAAGGAATTCGTTCATACGGGCAAAGGCAGCCACTTGCTGACCTTCTCAATGCGATGACATTTCTTGTTCAGCAAGCCACCTCCTTTGTTGATGTAGCATTGGATTCTGATTTTGGTGATGGTCCTTTTGGTTGGTTAGCATTACAAGAGCAATGGAGACGAGGATTTACATGTGGTCCATCTGCAGTTCATGCAGGTTGTGGGGGCACTTTAGCTTCCTGCCATTCCCTGGACATTGCTGGTGTAGAACTAGTGGATCCCTTCTCTTACAGTGTGAGTTTCGCTATAATCTGGACTTAGTGCTATGTTGTTGAATGTTGTTCAGCATACTTGCTTTCTCTAATATGGCATTGCAGATGGTTCGGTTATTGGATGAAAGAAGTCTTAGAACTTGACTAAATGTCCCATAACTTTTCAGATAAAACTATGTTCATACACCATTTTCGTTCAGCTATTAACCCATGACATCTAGATTGTTAAATTAAAGGTGGCTGTATGTTATTGGTTAATGTGTTCTTTTAGAAATTCAGCTTACCATATGACCTAAGGTGTTGGAAGAAGTAAATGTGTTGGAATGAACCGGAACCCTTAATAATGATGCTAGAGTGTATATATATATATATATATATATATATATATATATTTTTTTTTTTAAGTTTTGTTCTATGATTCTTTCGGGGTGATCTTGGTGCTCTGGTTATGGATGAGAATGAAATTTTTTAGAACTCAGTGCCCAGAATATTGTGCATGGATGCAGCGACCTTGTAGTCCTGCAGTCTGAGATGTCAGAAAATGAAAATAATGCTAAAAGTAACAAATGTATTATTTTATGAGATGCTAGTTTTTTGATCATCACTAGACCTCGTCATGGACTTATTTTTATGCAATAGCATTCTTTATGCGACACACCCTTTTTCCCCCCTTTCAGATACACACATCTTCAGTGATCAGTATGCTACACTCTGAAATAAAGACAGGCTTAAAATCTGCATTTCGTAGTTTGGATGGTCCATTGTTTCTCACTGACTGGTGCAAAGGCCGTAGTCAACTTGGTGAACTAGGAGCCCTTTCTGATGGATCTTCAGCAGAGTCATCTGTAAGTGAATGCAGGGAATCATTGAATGCTATAACTCTCTCCATGATGGAACCAATGAGTCCCCAAACATCTGTTGGTGGATCATCCAGCCTTAAAGGTTGAACCAATGAGCTCTTGTATACTTGATATCCTTGATAATTTAAGTGTGCAACAGGTTGAAATTGATGTCAATGTCCAGTGCAGTTGATGGAGGTAAATTTGATGAGTCAAGCCAAAGAAGGTTAAAGCATGATGTTTCTGGTTCCGAATCTGAGCAGCAAATATGTTCCCGGATGAGGCCAACACTTTTAGTTCTTCCATCACCAGCTATACTTGTTGGGTATGCCTTTGTTACTGCCAAGTAATTATCATATTGGTATTTTCGTTGCCTTTAACACAACAGCAAAACAGTAGCTTTCTGGTTCCATTCTTAAAGTCTTGAGTTTGAAATTCCTGCTTCCCTTTGGTTTTTCATTTGTATCAAGATGACATATCTTACATGACTCACAACCTTTCTCTGACATATCACTAATGTTTTTTGAGATGTGTTTGCCTGCTTGGCAGTCAATCCTAATATAAATCATAAAAATGAGAGCCCCCTATTTATCCACTGTATGCAGTTACCCTGTTGTCCACTGTATGCAGTTATCCTAGGCTTTTCATAGGTGGTATTCAAGACCAAGTTCCTGACGTGTTGTAAAAAAGAAAAAAAAGTTGTTGCATTAGATTCTTCTTAGTATATGAATAATAGTCAACTTACTAAAGCTAGTAATTTTATCTGGTTTTGTTAGGAGTTTAGAATAAAATCTTGAAAATGGATTTAATGATTTGTATTGCTAATAATGTTTAACAATTTTACTATTAAATAGCTGATTATCTTCTCTGGTTTATTTGGGGCGTTCATGGAAGGGAACTCAAATGCTTGTAATTATAGATTGAGCTGCAATGCTTCTGAAATTGTGTGCATTTACTGTTTTGCATGATGAGATCGGACTTTGCTTTACCTAATCCGGGGAATCTCATTCTTAAAGTCACTGGAGTGAATTCATAATACTTGTGACTTTGTTCTGCCAAATAGTAAGTACTCCCTCTGTCCCAATAAACCTGATACGTGTGACTGTGACTGAGCATGGAGATTAAGGAGTACTTGAGGGTAATAAATAAAATAGGCATATAAGACAAACGTATCTTTCCATGTGGGAAGGGAAATTAAGGGTAATAAGGTAAGCTTGGTGTGAAAAAGTTTCCTGAAAAAGTATCAGTTTTTGTAAGATGACCTAAAAAGGGAAAGTTATCTTCCTGGATGGAGCGAGTACATTGCTTTTTTGAGGAACTTGTTTGCTACTGTCTGATGCAATTTTAGGTCTATGCTTCCTTTCTTTCTCACTACCTATATCTACTGTTATTAGAGATGTATACTCCTTCCTTCTCATATTACTTGGCCATCATACCTGTTTTGGAAGTTTTCATTCCTTTGTCAAGAGTCGTAAATTACCTGAGTCCACTTCTTAAATAACAAAAAGGTTACTGTTTTCAGTTTTTAATCAGTCATTGGTGGATCCTATCAGCTTCTTTTTCTTGTTTAGGCACTCCTCTTGGTCCACTAACCAATTAATGTATTTTTCTTTAGGTACCAGGATGATTGGCTAAAGACTTCAGCAAGCGCCTTACAAGTTTGGGAAAAAGCACCGTTAGAGCCATATGCACTACAGAAAAATGTCAGCCCTCATCCTTTAAGAATTTATCTGAATATATTTTTCTGCACATTCATCTAGAGTAGTTGTGTATTTGCTTCTCTATGACATTGACGTTTCACTTGTATGCAGATAACTTACTCTGTTATATGCCCCAACATTGATCCCCTTACTTTTGCCTCTGCTGATTTTTTCCAACAACTTGGAACAGGTGCGTGACCTAGTTATGGTCCATGTTTACTGTGGAATCCATGAATGTTGAGTAAATGATTCTGATTCACAGCTAGGCTGATTAACCTGGTCTATTTGCAACCCTTTATTTACGTGCACATGTCTGTGTTTTTTGTTTAAAGTAATATTGTTGGCTATACAGTATTACTGTCTGTTTCTTAGAAGGAATTGATCATACACCCAGATTTGCGTCGTGCTTTAGTAAATGGGAGTAGTATCTTCAGTTTTCCTCTTTCTTTCTCTCTGATTTATTGTAATTAAATATATATTATGGTTCTTTTTCTCAGTTTATGAAACATGCCAACTGGGAACTCATTCACCTCAGAGTTTCGTTGATCAAATGGAGATTGATTCAGAGAAAAGTTCCTCACAAGGCTTTATCTTGCTCGATTGCCCCCAATCAATGAAGATAGAAAGCAGTAATTCCTCACTCTTGGGGTCTATCAGTGATTATTTTCTGTCACTATCAAATGGGTGGGATTTGACTAGCTATCTGAAGTCTCTTTCAAAGGCTTTCAAGTCCTTGAAACTTGGACCATGGTTATCTACAAACCAAAAAGAAGGCATTAGCAGCCCTTGTATGGTATGTCCAAAATCTTATATATACATTTATCGTCATGGTCATATATCATTACTCCCTCTGTCCCTAAATGATTGAGACACTTAGTTTTTAATCTATAGTATCATTTTCTATCAATACGAATTATAAATTTAAACTTTTTTGCATACAAATGTTATTTTTATATTTATATATATATACAGATACTTAATGAACATATATTTTTTTAATTTTTTCTATAAAGGCTTAATGTAGATAAATTGAAATGGATATCAAAAGTCAAACGTTTTAATAGAAAAGGGGCGGAGGGAGTATATGCCACTTTAGTCTCAACTATCGTAGGAGACAAATAAGTTCATTGGTTTGTTACTGTTTTGTTATCATTACTCCCTCCAGACCAATGCTTGAGTTGTTACTGTTTTGTTATCTGTTATTGGTGCCTGCAGCCTGCATGATTTCCTTAGCAACAAAATCCTAATTTCCTTTACTTCCCCCTCCCCCCCCCCCTCTTTTTCTTACTGGGAGGAAACCTAAATTTCTTGGTCAGTAGAAAAACTTTACTATTTGGACATTCACATGTATGCACATTGCACTTTCATAGATGAATAGCAGAATTCATTAGCTTAATCATACCAAGTTCAGATGGAAGTAAAGGTGCATTTCAAACATTTTAGTCATACTTTTTTTTTTTTGGTTTTTACTACTGGTGCCTCATCAGAACCAGGTCCTCATCACAGAAATGAAGTCTTTTAAAAAACTACTCCTAATTGCTTTGTTTTTTGGAAACTGTCACCTGAGCTTTACTCAAAGATTAGGGACATGCTAACTAGCAAGCACGAACTTCCTTATCATATGCTCATAATTTCCTCTGGGGTAGTCTCTTAATTGCATGTGAATAAAGCAACATTTCAAACGTGTCAGAGAAGTACACAGATGTCGAAATCAAGTGAATTGTAGTCACCACTTTAAACCAAAGGCAGAAAGATTGAAAATAGGTAGGTATTTTTTTTTTTTTTAATCATTTTTTTAATTTTTTTTTCCAGTTTTTGTACTCATATGTTGGTTGCTATTACCTTAAAGCTGCTTTTCTGTGTTCTTAATACCTGCAAATGAACTTGTCCTATTTATCTTATGTACAGGTAATATATGTGGTGTGCCCTTTCCCAGAGCCTGCTGCAGTTTTGCAGACCGTGGTTGAATCTTCTGTTGCCATGGGGTCTGCAATTCATGTCTCAGATAGAGATAGGAGATCTTTACTGCAGAATCAGGTGGGAAAAGCATTGCGATGCTCAGCGGCTGTGGATGAAGCATCAATTTTTAATATTCCTGTTCTTTCTGGGTTCAGCGTCCCTAGATTGGTACTGCAGGTGGTGACAGTAGATGCTATTTTTAGGGTTACAAGTCCTCCATCTCATGAACTTGTTGTCCTAAAGGAGACTGCTTTCACCATATACAACAAAGCTCGAAGAATTTCAAGAGGATCCCCAACCGATATGTATCAGTCATCTTCTTTTTCTGGTCGATCTCATCCAGTTTTACATTCCTTGACTGCTGCTTCAGGGATGTGGAAGGATCGCATCCCAGGTTCTCTTCAAAGGGATGGTGATATGGATTCTGGCTTGAGGCCTGGTGCTTGGGACAATTCCTGGCAAACAAGGACCGGAGGGTTAAGTTATGATGTAAACAGAAATGGTGATTGTTTTTCTCAAGATGAAGGACGGTACATGTTTGAACCACTTTTTATACTTGCGGAATCTGGTTCTGTGGAGCATGGTGTTTCACCTGTGTCTGGCAACTCAAGCATAGAAACTATGAAGGGTGCATCCGATGATGGCAGTGGAGCCTTCATTCAGACAGTCAGTTCTGTTGGGAACATCGATACGACCTCAGGTTCTCAGAGTGATGGATCAGATCATAAGACATTGCCAAGCCTTCACTGTTGCTATGAATGGACAGAAGATTGGCGGTGGCTGGTATGCATATGGACAGATTCAAGGGGAGAATTGTTAGACAGCAATATATTCCCTTTTGGGGGAATCAGCAGTCGGCAGGACACAAAAGGTTTACAATGCCTATTTGGACAAGTCCTGCAGCAAGGTTGCCAGATACTTCAGGCATGCTGTTCTGTGGATTCTGGTGTTGTGAAGCCTAGGGATTTCGTAATCACTCGAATAGGAAGTTTCTACGAGCTTGAATACTTAGGTATGTTTTTTCTTTTGTGTCTTCCTGATTATATATTTCTCTTGCACAAAGTAATTCTTGGACTTGTGAGAAGGTTGCATTAGGAACAACATCCAGTATAAACCTTCGCCACTTTGCTAACTTTTAGTTTAAATTAACTCTGAATATTAACTTGATGCTATGGACTTCACACCACCAACCCTAGCGTAGGTGGGATTAAGGTGCAGTATGATGATGATTAAAGCAATCACATGCTTCGGAAATGATTGTTTGCATCTTGGCTTCTAGTTTTGGCCTGCAAGCATATCTTGTTCATTTGAGATTTTGGCATATCCAACTCCTGGTGGAACTTTTACTTCCAGCATTGATCTGGTTATATAGTATGGCCCTGAGAACTTTCATGTCCAGTATACAGTATTTTGGCAAATCTCTTCCATTCAGTCAAGTAATAATGGTTTTGTTGTAATTTTTTATGTTTAAAGAGTGGCAGAAAGCTATATTTTCTGTTGGAGGATCTGAAATGAAGAAATGGACCCTGCAACTGCGCCGGCCGTTATCAGATGGAATGCCTGCTAGCAGTAATGGAACTTCTTTGCAATCTCAAGATATGAGTTTAATTCAAGAACGAAGTTTAGCTTCATCAGCTAACCCCTTGTATGGCGCTCACTCGAAAACTTCTGGATTTATGAAGGCTGGTTTAGGCCAGCCTACCGCAAGAAAGCAGCTTATGGGGGGGCTTAGTTTAGTTGACAACTCGAGAGGATTACTCCAGTGGGTTCAGAGCATAAGTTTTGTCACAATATCAGTTGACCATACATTACATCTCATCCATCAAGCAGATTCACTTTCTCCAGGTAGATATCTCTCTCTCTTATGCCATCTGGTTCGTGAAGCTACTTGCTCGTGTTAGAGGATCCTAGATCATTTCACTTTCCCATTCCACGAATAACTGCATGCACACAATTTTCCCGATGGCATTTTTAGGAAATTTCTTGTGTCACAAACTTCATTTGGCTTTCTTAGTTCAAAATATGCTGCGTCTTCTAGTCTTACCTTTTGATGTTAAACTCTTTTAATTGTAACTATCCCACACCTTGACTATGGTACCCATTTGTATTCCACTGTTTCCTTCGCTCATGCATTAGACGAATTTAGAGTCTTTATACTTGGTTCTTATGTTGAGTGATGGATGGATTAAAATATGTCATTGAGAGTAGTAATTGGTCATATGCTTCTAGTTTTTAACCAGTTTAATCTTCATTTTATTGAATACTTTTAGATATTTTGGGTTAGAAGTCCTCCCCGTTTCTGAAGATCCAAGATACTTTGGAGCATTGTAGCTTTCAGTTTTAAAACCATTTCCAAACACCTCATGATAAAAGAAATAAATTTATCAAGTGGATACTTACAGAAGGTCCCTTTATTATGAAATGTTTACAACTCTAGCATCTAACATGCACTACATGCAATTCCGTAGCTGTGACATACTGCTGAATTCTGTTGCCCCATTGTCTTGCAACGTCACTATTATGTATAGAAGTATTTTGTTTCTCACCTTCACTTAGCGTTACTTTCCTTCACCTTCTAATGATAGTACTATGTGTGCAGGAGGAACACAAAGCAGCAGTGTCACAGGTTCTTCAACCTACCTGGAAGGATTCACCCCTGTAAAATCCCTCGGTTCAACATCCGCATCCTACATGTTAATTCCATCACCAAGCATGCGCTTCCTACCTGCAAAGCCTCTTCAGCTCCCTACTTGTCTCACTTCTGAATCGCCACCACTTGCCCATCTCCTTCACAGCAAGGGATCAGCGGTCCCGCTTTCCACGGGTTTCGTGGTTTCCAAGGCTGTACCAAGTATGAGAAAAGAGAGCAGGAGTTGCATGAAAGAAGAATGGCCCTCGGTTCTTTCAATCAGTCTCATTGATTACTATGGAGGCAGTAGCTTGGGTTCAGTCATGAAGCAAACCGGATGCGGTCTGAGCTCTGAAGCTAGAGACTTAAAGACCGAAACCCAATTGATTCTCGAATCTGTAGCTGCTGAACTCCATGCCCTATCATGGATGACAGTGAGCCCCGGATACTTGGATCGACGCACCGCACTACCCTTCCATTGCGACATGGTTCTGAGACTGAGAAGATTGCTCCATTTTGCAGAGAAAGAGCTGTCTCAACAGTCCGATAACTCGCAGGTATAGCGAACCGGAAACCAAAGCTTCAACTGAATCTAATATCCACATTATATATATATATATATATATATATAGATAGATATGTAGAATTGACCACTAAGGTTGTGAGTTTGTAACCTAAGTTCACAAATTTATGTGCATTAGTCTCCTTACTAGTAAGAAGCAAGATATTGTAGTTGAGTACTGAAGAGTCTATAGGGTAATGCAATTTAGATTAACAGAGGCTTGTAGATTGTACAGTGAGGAGGATGCTGACGTGGCTGGCTGGCTGGGCAAGTATTCTTTGTTAGTTTGTTACATGTAGCGAGGCATGCTTGTAGAAGTTTCAATTTTGTCTAATACTTCTCCGGTTGGTCTTGTCACTTTTCTTCTGTAAATTATTGTTAGGAAATGGGGCACCCAGCGACTTGGAATTTTCCTACTTGTGAGAGAAGTTTTTGCGGTCCCAGAGTGGACTGACTTTGGGAACTAACTACTGTAGGGCATTACGGTCCTTCCCGACTGATAAAGCTTCAAGTACCTCCATCACATCCACCTGCAAGCAATTAACACCCAATGGAGCTAATTATCCAGAAATCACTACTACTTGTTCTTTTTTCTTTCTTCCTGCAAACCACTTCTCCTTATTCCTTCCACAACACGTACTTCACATTCCCCCTCTTCAACTACTCCAACATCAAAGATATTACTTTGGAAGGCAGCGCCTTTGTGTCCCAAGGCGCTCTCCAGCTCACCAACAACCAGCGAGACACCACAATCCAAGGCAGCGTCGGCCGCGCCGCTTACACTCCCCCAATCCACCTATGGGACAGAGTCTCTGGCAACATCGCCGACTTCACCACTAGCTTCAACGCCAGCGAATCCTTCAAAGGCGACGGCCTCGCCTTCTTCCTAATGCCCAACGGCTCCGCCTTTCAGGCCGACTCCGCCGGCAACAACCTCGGCCTCCTCGGCAGAAGCACCATCGCAAATGGCTACTCTTTTGTCGCGGTCGAATTCGACACTCACGTTAATCGCGGAATCGACCCAGATGATGAAGCTGATCACGTGGGAATCGACGTCAACTCGCTCAAGTCGAACGCCACCGTTGGATGGGATTCTAACAAAACCAACGGAAATCATCTCCAAGCTTCTGTCGAGTACAATTCCGTGACGATAACTCTCACAGTCCGCGTAACGGATTCTAAAGGTGTTAATGTGCTTGTAGGGTCTGGTCAACTTTCAAAAGCGGTTAATCTATCGGAGTGTTTGACCGAATGGGTTTGGGTCGGATTTTCAGCTGCTACAGGAACAAGCGTCGAGATACACAAGGTTTTGTCTTGGACCTTTAACTCTACCTTGCAACTTCCAAATGAGAACCTACAGGCATCTCCACCGATAATCCGTCAAAAGAAACCAAGGAAAAGACTCGGTCTTCTGTTGGGAATCGGTGGAGGAGCCTTGCTATGTCTCGGTTTAATTACATTGGGGTTAACTGTTTCCTTGTGCCGTGAGAAAAGAGCAAAAGAAACCACCATTATTCAACCCCGGGATGAAGGAGTTGAAGTGGCAAATGGACCGAGGAAGTTCTCGTACGATGAACTGATGGTGGCGACCGACAATTTGTCTGAGAAAGGTCTGCTCGGAGAAGGAGGGTCCGGGAGAGTTTACGACTTTTAAGGGGGGAAACCAACGTTAACGTGGCGGTGAAGAGGATCGCTCAACGATCTCAACAAGGTATGAAAGAGTATTTATCAGAAGTGAGGACCATTAGCCGGCTTAGACATAAGAACTTGGTGCAACTCTTGGGGTGGTGTCATGAGCAACCACATGATCTATTCTTAATCTACGAGTTCATGTCCAACAACAACCTGGATTTCCATCTCTTTAATAATGAGTCACATACACTCACGTGGACAAGAAGGTACACAATCGCTATGGACTTGGCCAATGTGTTGTTCTACTTGCAAGAATGGTCTGACCCTTGCATTCTCCATCGAGACATCAAATTGAGCAATGTTTTGTTGACACTCGACTTCAGAGCGAAACTCAGCGATTTCGGATTGGCAAGGCTATTTGAGGATGGGAGACTGTCTCAAACAACTGATGTTCTGTTTGGGACAGAAGGGTACATAGCTCCTGAGTACGCAGATAGCAGAAGAGCTAGCAAAGAGTCTGACATCTACAGTCTGGGAGTTGTTCTGGTGCAACTTGCATGTGGTAAGCGAGCAATAGGGAAAGTGAATGGGAACAAGGTAAAGCTAGTTGAATGGTTAATGGATTTGTATAAGACAGGAGCTAACAATATTCTTGAAGTAGCTGACTCACGATTGCAAGGCAACTACGAGGAGGATCAAATGGAGCGTCTCATGGTTGTTGGGCTCGCTTGTGTACAACCGGATTACTTTGATCGACCCACAATAAGAGAGGTGGTCGACATGCTGAATTTCAAAGCTCCATTGCCGTCGCAGTTGAAAGTGACAGCTAAATCCAATTTTATAATGAGTCAGCAGGGTCAAAATGATCAAGGTCCTAATTATCATTTCTTGGATTCAGCTGACGCTAGTGGTTCTAACAAGACACGAACCCATTCTTCGAGTGGTAGCAGTTCAAATCCTAATCCATCAAGGGCGGGCTAGCTAGCTAGCTCAAACAGTTCCTCTCGGAGCAATTCAGAATTCTGGTTAAGGATCTGTAATTTCTTGTAAACACTACCGGGTATTCATCTCCTTCTGAAATTGTGTGCATTTACTGTTTTGCATGATGAGATCGGACTTTGCTTTCCTTAATCCGGGGAATCTCATTCTTAAAGTCACTGGAGTGAATTCATAATACTTGTGACTTTGTTCTGCCAAATAGTAAGTACTCCCTCTGTCCCAATAAACCTGATATATGTGACTTAGCATGGAGATTAAGGAGTACTTGAGGGTAATAAATAAAATAGGCACATAAGACAAACGTATCTTTCCATGTGGGAATGGAAATTAAGGATCCTGAAAAAGTATCAATTTTTGTAAGAAGGCCTAAAAAGGAAAAGTTGTCTTCCTCGATGGAGCGAGTACATTGCTTTTTCAAAGAACTTGTTTACTAGTGTTTGATACTTCCTTTCTTTCTCACTACCTATATCTACTGTTATTAGAGATGTATACTCTTTCCATCTCATATTACTTGGCCATCATACCTGTTTTGGAAGTTTTCATTCCTTTGTCAAGAGTCTTAAATTACATGAGTCCACTTCTTAAATAACCAAAAGTGAAAAGTAATGAATCTAGGTTTTCAAGTTTTTGTATTAACTTTCATTGCAGAAGCTGCAAGGCTTTTATCAGATTACAAAGCTTGTAGAGTACCTTTCATCTAAAATACAAGGGACTTTACTTTCTATTTACATAAAAGTTAACATAAAAGCCACTCAAATACTTCAACAACCCCCCTCAAGTTGGAGCATGAGGATTTTAGATGCCCAACTTGCCAGCAAGAAAATGAAAATGGTCTCTTCCCAAATCTTTTGTAAGAAGATCAGCTAGTTGATGCTTGTAAGGAATGTGAGAAGCTGCACTATCTTGAGTCTGAGCTTCTCTCGAACAAAGTGGCAATCTATTTCAATATGCTTAGTACGCTCATGAAAAACTGGGTTGGATGCAATATGAAGGGCTGCTTGGTTGTCACAATACAACTTCATTTGAGTTGAGTGGTGAACCGTGAGATCTCTTTGTTTGAGCCAAACTAGTTCACTAGTAACGGAGGCCATGGCTCTATTTTCTGCTTCAGCAGATGAACGAGAAACGGTAGGTTGTTTCTTCGATTTCCAAGAAATAAGGGCAACACCAAGTTTAGTCACATAACCTGTGGTGGAACGCCTTTTCTTTGGACAACTTGCCCAGTCTGCATCGCAATACCTGATAATTATGCATTTTTCATATGTTTTTACCCCCATACACATGTTTTTATTGAAGTTTGTTAGTACTTAGTGTGGGCGTAAAATTGTTTTTCAGGAAACCCATGTCCGTGGGAAAAAGGGAGAATTATGGAGGAAAAACGAGTCTAAAAGTGGGATGAGGACATAAATGCAAACCTAGCTGAAGATCGAGGAGAAAAAAAGAGAAAAAGAGCCGGGCGACCGTAGGGCGAGCGAACGCACAAAGCAGGCGATCTCCCGACCGCCGATTCATAAATTTAGGATAATTTTAAATACTTCGAAAACAGACCCAAAATAAAAATTCTTTTTCTGCTCTTGCGATTTTTTTTCCTAAAAAACTCTTACCTAGGGTTTGGAGACCTTTTCTACTCGTTCTTCGTTGCTCCAACTCGGATTTCATGTTGGAGGATTAAAGATTGTTACACAATTCCTAAGATTTTCTATCTCTATTCTTCTTATTTTGCAATTATGTTTATCCTAATTGTGGAAAATAGTTTGAGCATGAATAGAGAGTAGTTCCTTATCTCTTTGGTTGTTTAGGTAGTTGAATGATTGTTAGATGAT
>JBBYHH010544442.1:0-10865 GCA_038382905.1 Daphne laureola
TAATTGTAAAAAAATTATCAAATTTAGTGAGAAGTTTCATAAAAACTCAAAATTTGGAAATTGAAATTTAAAGCAATCAAAATTCTTTTCTAAAAAAATGGAATTAAAAAGGTTAGAATGAAGTTTATAGAGGTAATGTTTTGTGTGTTTTCTATGGGGAGAAGGTCAATTTTAATCCTATAGGTTTGAGGTTTTTAATAATGCAGTCCTATAAGTTTGAACTTTCTCAAACAAGTCCTAAATCTGAGGAAATCTAACAAATAAGTCATATAGGTTTGCGAGCAGGATTTTAAGTCATTAAAGTTTTCAGGTTTCTTTGTTTAGGTCTTCAAACTTCTGAAACTTTTATTTTATGCCAACATGGTTCTGATACCAAACTGGAAGCGGATACTATTTAAAGTAAAGAAGGTACACAAGTAATAAAACACACAATAAATTAATAATTAAAACATCAACTTACAAAGTCTGGTTAATACCAAAGATCTGCAGCAATCCGAATACAAATAAAGAGGCCGTTGAATGAACACACCAGACTTCAACAGCTACACATGTACACACCAAATCCAAAGCAAAATAGGAACTTAACCAAATATTTAGACTGAATTTCTGAATAGAAAGATGTTCAACACATGAACTTGGAGAGGCAGAGAGAGAAGTATTTTCAAGTAGAAAATTTATGGATGCCTTGCTTCTGTTGAGAGGCCTTCTATTTATAGGGAAATGAAAGGATTCATTTCTCTATGCTTTCCTTGCTGTCGACCACCAATAATGCGTGCTTTATTAAAGGTGACTTCTTTTTCTTTCTGAGTGGAGACTTTACCCCACCCTTCACATGCCTTTGTCATGCAGCTTATATTATTTCTTTGTGACGGGCCCTCCCTGGTTAGGGCAGCTGGACAGCTGGTCTTGGGCAGCCTTGACAGCCTATTCTTGGACAGATCTTACCACCAATTTCATCAACTTTTCCTTCATTTCTTCTAAGGGAATATCTGTTAATTCGGATTGGGAGTAGAGTTTCACCATCATCGAATCAAAACTTTCTTCATTCAGAGCTTCATAAAGCTCGATGACATTAAGTGTGATATTTTCTACAAGGTATGAATTGATCACACAGTTGTCCCACCAATGGGGAGCCCATACCTTCTTTAGAACAGAGACATATTATTCTTGGTTGATTTCATAATGCCAGTGGACAATCCAAGGGATCCTATAGATGACCAGAAAGTAGAATTCTGCATAAGGGATAATATTTTCTACGACTTGTGTTTATTGAATTCAACAAACTTGCCGAACGATTCCTTGACAAATTTTGGAAATTGTTCTGAAATTAAACCCTTTTTCGCAAACCATAAATGAAACCAATTGGGGAACTTGTTTTGGTTTGTTTTGAAAAAGATCATCCATGAGTGCCTGTTTTCTGAGTTTTAGAAATTAAATATTTCATCCCAGGCCTAGATGTAATCCCAGTATGAATAGACATGGTCACTCTATCTTTTATTCAGGAATGTTTTTCTGGTATGGGGCATTCTCCATTCTTCTGGTGACCATACTTTGAAAATACCCAGTTTTGAAATTCCTATTTCTTTGAAATATTTTCCATCTGGAGCTTTAGTGTTTCTGTCCTTGTGATCGATTTCTACTGAGCCTGTTTCTTGGAGTATTAACTCAAAATACTCATATTTTCTAAGGGGATGATATTCCCACACAGGGTGCCTATGTTTAGGCCAGTATTTTCTCGCCATTTCTGGAGGAATCATAGTCCTCGGATCACTGTTTTCTATTGGGGAGAGGAGTTCTCTCTCCATTTCTCTCTTTTCTGGGGGAATTGTCAGAGAAAAAAGGGTAAACTGTTGAGTGTTTGCGGTGGTTCTATTGATTAAAGGTCCTTCAAAATATGTTTTAGAGCCTTGGAAAAACTCATCATAGGGGTATGGGTAAGGAAAGTTTCGTCCTCTCTTTTTCTCTCTTGGTAAGAACAGCTGATATTGAGGATGCTCTTCTGTCCTCTTAGTACCTTGTAAGGATTCTCCTTTTTCGATCCTTATCGTCTGGCCAGTGGGTAATGCATAAAAATTTATTTGTTCTGGCTCTTGGTTTTCTATTTACATACGATATGCAAATTTACTCTATTCTTTGGGTAAATGGATTTCTGTAATGTCCATATGCTCATCCATATGAAAAATTGTTTCTAAGAGATCTGGATTATTGACCTCTTTCATTCTTCTCTTGATTTTTTCTTTTGGTGAATCATGCTTTCTCATGTCCTCCCTGTAAAAATTCTCGAATAAGGAAGTCGGGTAATGAATTTTTCTCGCCATCAATATGTCTGGGATGGCGGAAGTGATTCATTGAAAGGATAAATGATAAAAAAAAAATCATCAGGGTGAGTGTGTGGCGTGTATGTGAAGCAAATTAGCAATAGCAAAATAAAGAAAGTCTAATAACAGGGCCTACAAGAATATTAAATTCATTAAGAAACTATATATTAAAAAAAATTGATTAAGGAACATGAGAATTCTCAACTAAGTAAATAAAAAACGTACAATACACCCCATAAAAAAATATGCAGTAGATAAATTGAAATTTTTAATCCAAGTTCAACCATAATTATCAACTGACTTGAAGACAAAAGCCCCTCTGTCGACTGCCCGAGGACGTGGAATTGACGAGTTTGAAGCGTGGAGTTGAGTGGAGTAGCACTAGCGCCGATGATTGTAAAAAAATGAGGAATTAGGATTTTGAAATAGGATTGGTAATGGTAGGGTATAGTTGTGGCGGTGGTACATAAAACAAATATAGAATTTGGGTTGGATTAGGTTGGGTTGGGCTGGGCTATTATACAATTTGGGCTAATTCAATTGATAAAATGAGTTAAAATAGTATAAATTTGGGCTGAATTAATATAGGTAAATTAAAATTAACTCCTCAAACTAATATAAATATATACTATATACCCATAATTTATAAAATTTTCCAGGGTGGCATTGCCATCTCCGGTCAATTAACAGCTCCGCCACTGGTTAAAACCATCAATACATAAGCCCAACCGAACGTTTCTGAACTCATGTGCAAAATCAAGATAACAATTATCAATGTGTTTTCATGCCTCCGCTTGGGATGAATGTCCAATAGTGTTTGTTGCATTTTCACCTACTCTAAGATGATATGTCATAAATTAAGCGATTTTAGACGACTCGTAAAGCCGTTACAGCCGCTTACTGATTGGAAAATAACGTAAAATCTTTTTTACTTTCGGCTTCTCATCTACCTAATGCTCAAAATACCTTTTTGCCTCACAAACTCTGCAATTCTCCAAATTGTTATATCTATCGTCAAACAACATACAATTATTCTCACATGCATGAATTTTTATGTACAGTAACCCCAACTCTTTCATCATACCTTTCGCACTTCACATGCTCATAGGAAATTTCGCCTCTTCTCCGGATAGTATTTCGTTGATATATTCCATCATATCCGAGAAAAATGGGTTAGATACGTTGTGTTGACTTTTCATACTCAAGAACTTGGACATAATTAATAATTTTGTGTACGTATCAGTACATCCATCATATAAAGGTTGTGACGCTTAACGTAACAGATCAAAAATGTTGTGAACCCGCCGTTCCAGTTGCTTGGTAGAGCAGATGGTGAACTCCAGTGAACGACGTTTCACAACTCCCAAGATCTTTTATAAAACCATTTAAAAGGTTTTTAAAAGCAAAGTTGATGAAAGAACTAAGAGTGTCATAACACAACCTGAGGTTCAGAGTACGTTTACTTTCAAAGTAAGTAAGAAATAAATAAATAAATAAAGAAGAATACAAGTAAATAGTGTCAACGTCCTCCAAGTTTTCCTCTGTTGCAGTCCTTCAGCTGCAGACGTCTATCCTGACCTTCTCTCCAGTTCATGATCATAGCCAGGTTCCTTACAAGTTTTATATGAGGAACATGAGTATATGTTTCAACAAGTAACAATATAAATTACAAGTGACTTGTAAAGTAAGAATAGAAAGAGAGAATAGTTCAAGGGACTTACAGGGGATGGCGGCCCCCGCCAGGAAGAAGGGCCGGTCTTGAGCTTGGCAAGTTAGCCTAGTCCCAGTTCTTAGTTCGACCTTTTGGAGATGCTTCACATTGTAATTCTAGCTCCCAGTGTGGTCCCGGTTCAGTATTTAGTCTTCCAATGTTAGTCTTCTGAACTCCCAGTCATTAATATCCCAACAGTATTATTGTCATGTGAAAACGTAGCAATGGTTCAGTTATTATATTATATCCGAGAGTATACATGTAGTAGGTACATGTACCTTCTCTACTAAGCATGTTCCCTTATTTTGAATATATGCACCAGCAAACGGTATGACACAAGTAAGGGTAATGGGTGTAACACCCTCATTTACCCACCCAGAAGTTTTAGGGGAAATTTAAAACTTTTTGAACATAAGTTTCACAAACGATAAACGTGGGTGTTACACCAACAAAATAACAAAAGAAAAGTGCAGCGGAAGAGAGCTAGAGTTCGTTTTAATTCTCAACGATAACTTCCTAACACCAGATAGCCATGTCGAGAAGTTACAACACGTCTCCACCCGGTAATTGCTGCTCCTCGAAGTACGTCTACCCATACTCCGACTCAACGGGATTGACATAGTAATCCTTCCCGTAGAACTCACCTGTAATTTAAGGGGTGAGCGTCCATTTGCTTAGTAAGGATGAAAGATTACAGGCCTTTTACAAAGGTCGTAATGTTTCCTCAAATAAACAAATTCAAGGATAATGATTCTAAGCATAATAGATTCCAATATATATATATATATATTTCAACATCTCAACAAGAAATCACACAATCTTAGTCCATGCCAAAATCTAAATGCAGAAATGCTCTTCGATTTAATCACTAAATGTCATAAAATATTTTTGAAACCGTTTTTAAAAACATGCCACCAGATGAACCTAGGGCAGTGGGTGTATATATCATCACACTTTCAGGAATGCCCCTTAAGCAGAGCCACTAGGGATGCCGCCAGGCCAGAGTCTAACAAGAAATGTACGGGATGTCTACGCCGAGACATAGCCTCTCGTGAATGCCAACCAATCCAGGAAAACAGAGCACAACATAAATATAAAATGGGTTCGAACCATCCGTTCTGAACAACTCGTCTAAAGTTACGGCTTAGTTAAGTCACGTAGGGCTGAATCCACGACACATCTCATGTCTTAACTAATGGTGGGCTGTGTAAGGTCATTTTTTCCCGGCACCAAACACGTCGGGTCAGTCATAGGGTCTTATGTTCTCATAGCTGCCATAACCTACTGCTTATCCCCTTAAAACATTTCGGGGCATGTAAGGTCATTTTATCGACACCAAACACGTCGGGCCAGTCATAGGGTCTTATGTCCTTATAGCTGGCCTAACCTGCTGCCTATCCCGGAAAAACATTTCGGGCCATGTACGGTCGTTTTATCGGCACCAAACACGTCGGGTCAGTCATAGGGTCTTATGTCCTTATAGCTGCCCTAACCTGCCGCCTATCCAAGAAAAATATTTTGTCCAAAAAATTCATTTTGTTCCGTTTCGAATGTAATCGTGAGATGCAGTACATCAAACAATATGTCACATCCAATCGTGATGCATGCCCACTAGTCCGTTTAATTAACAAGCCTTTAGGTGTGATGTCATGTCCTACTTTGCACTACTTTTTATTCTTGTAATATTATTACTTGCATGATATCATAGCAATCATTTATATTTTAATAGTGGACTTACTTGTGTGCGCTCTTATCTCGTGAGTTATTACCCAATCTTGCTTAATCATTGTTTTCGCGCCTGACTTGTTATCTATCGGCTTAAGGTGACTTTTACGGTCCTATCATGATTCTAGCGTTTGATTCCAATCCTAAGCATGATACTACCACCCATACATAATATTAACACTATTTTGATCTTTCCGATCCTATCATGAAACTAGTGGAGTTCGTTTAATGGACCTATCATGCCACTAGCAAGTTTTTCCATAGCGATCCTAGTAGCATACTAGCGTTTCATACAACATTCACCATACATATCATATTTGTAACCAATCAATCAATCAGTCAAACAACCCAAATGATAACAACTTCTAAGTGCGATAGTATAAAGTAACATGAATAAATAAATTACGCTACCCGAGTTTCACGATCAAATATTTTATTAAACCCAATTGTTTATCTTAGAGTCCATTATTCAAGATTTTATTTACGAGGCAGATAAAACGACTCGAATGAAAAACCTCAACTTATCCGCCTTACTTGGATGTAGCCGGGAATATACGTCGGCTAACACGTCAGTGATGTCCAGAAGCGTTGGTTGAAGTTAATGTCTAGAGTCGAGAACCTAGCGATAAGAATTTAATGAAATATTCTATGAGATTCCGCAAGTTAAATCTTACCGGTACCGACCGGTAAATTTTACAAAAAAAGAATAGGACTCTTACGCCTTTCTAATGATCTACGATAATTTGAGATAAAACTTTGGGTCAAAATGGAAGATCCGGGAATTTTTAGAGGCCTTTTAGGAAAAAAGAAAATGAAATGAGTAAAATGCTAACTTTTGAACTTGGAAGGGTGACTAACTTGCAACGTGAGAGAACTTTTGTAACCTAAGTAAACAAAAAGAAACCGATTAGGGAAAAGGACTAACAGAGCATTTTTTCCACCAAAAAACAAAATCGAACCAGACCTTCTTCTTCGTGGCTCCAGCCGGAGTTCGCTCCCGACGGCGGCGGCCGTGGCGGACGGTGGTTCCTACTCCGGTTGATGCGTCGGTGGCTTGGGGGGTCGATTCCAGTGGTGGTTCGGCGAACGGAGCTCCGGTTGGAGAGGAAACGGCGTCCGTATGGGAAACGATTTCAGGTTTGGTTTTCCTCCGTTTTCGCACCTCCGGTGGCGGGAGACGATGGGCTGGCTTCGTCTCGTTGAGGGGGAGGCGATGGTAGGGAAAATGGTGTTGAGAATGGCCGGAAACGAGGAAGAGGGTGGTGACTGAAGGTCCGATGCGTTCCTGCTTCTTACTCGTCTCTCGTCGGTTCCAGCGTCTCCGGCGGCGGTGGTGGCTTGTCAAGACGTGGCGGTGGTGATGGGACAAGGATTGGTTGTGAAAAGTGGCTGGAGAGGGAGAGGCCTTGGTAGGTACGATAATTTTTTTTTTTTTTTCCCCTTCTACTTCTGCATCTCTCATGAACTCATTCTTTTATAAGCCAAATGATGGATTGACATGAGCTTAAAACTCATGATGATAGAGTGTGACCACGGATGATTAGATGGTTGTATGAATTTGGCAGAGGCATGGTTATCAAGATAGTTTTATTCTTAGATATTTTTTAATTTTAGGTACTTATTTCTTAATTTTATGTATTTGAGATATCATTGTTAACGTGAATCATCAAATGTGAATCATCTCCTCTCTCTTTTATCACCATCCTCACGTCATCGTCTGAATCTTCAAACCAGCAACTCACGATCACTTTCACTCCTTCAACTTTCACCATTAGCTCCGCCGTTTCTCAGGGAGCTAGACGTGAATCGAAGCTAGACACCGGCGAGTCAGATCCGACGAAATCAAAGCGAGACCGGTGCGAATCGAAGCTGGATCTTGGAGGCGAGATTGAAATCAGATCCAGATCTGCTAAAGCTGTTGGTTCCTTTGGAACTCCATCAATCAACAAAAACTCACCGTTCTCTGAGATAAGGAAGGAGACCAGAGAGGGCAGGGATGAGATTTTGGACGAAGCCCGGCGGTCTTAGAGCTGAGATCGATGGCCTGAGAGAGGAGGTTCGCGGCGAGGTCGAGGTTCTCGTCGATAAATGCTTCTTTGGCCTTCATCTTCAGATCGGAAGCCATGGCGAAGAGAGGGATGCAAGAAGAAGAGTTGATGATTTTTCCAAATTGACCGTGAATAAAGTTATTCACTACTCTCTAATTCACCCTAGGTCCAAAATTGTTTTGGTGAAAAATTATATAACTCATCATGAAAAAAAGATGGTGAAAAAAATAAAATTTACTTAAAAAAAAGTTAACTTTGAAACGAATTTTGTGCATGAACAACGTTTAATTAGCCAAGAACAATTTTAGAATGTAAGAACAACTTTATGACACCTCCAAAATGGCATCAGAGTCGGTGGCCAATTAGTTGGTCCGCCAAACATCCGCGGACTAATTCATATGGGCCAAATATGACATGTGGCCACTAAATAGGTCCTCAAAACAGTTTCGAACTACTTCGTAGGTATCAAATATGATCCGTGGTCACTAAATAGGTCCTCAAAACAGTCTCAGATTACTTCGTAGGTACCAAATATGAGCCAAAGAAATTAGGCCTCTATGGGATCCAAAAATGGGTCCGCTTAAAGAACAACGTTGAGTATCTATGAGTCTGTGGCAAAGTCAACAAAAGTCAAAATGTGCCGGCGATTAATATTTGGGATCCTCAATAAGTCCACCGACTATCATGTCCATTTATGGGCTCTAAAACATCATTTTAGGTACCTCAGTGTTGTTCAGAGGAGAATTATTCGGTAAAATTCGTCTATTGTTCCAAACTTTTTAATTTATGCAAACTAAACTCTAACATTTTTTCCCCTTCATACTACCATCTTCTTCAACATGAAAACTCACTTCACACAACTGCTTCTCTCACTTCTCCGATACTTCACCGCTACCAGATCGAGTTCATAGTCGAAAACTTCTAAAAATTGTACAATTTATTAACAATAATAAATTTTGAAAAAATATGGGATTATAGGATTAAATTGTATAATTTATTAAAAATGAAAGATTAAATTATAAAAAAATACATCAAATACCTAAGATTAAGAAGTACCTAAGAATAGAAAGGTTTATGATTATCATGCTTGCGTTAGAGAAAGAAAGATGTCAGACAGGTCGCTTCTTTTTTTTTTTTTTAATTAATTAATTAATTAGTTACTACTTAATTACTACATTTAATTACTTAAAAACAAGAATTCACTTAATTTAAATTAATAACTTAAAATGATAAGAATAAAAAGAAAACATATAAAATAATAAATATACAGAAAACAAACACGCAACATAAAAAGAAATAAAAAATATTACAACCTAAAATAATAGTTCGGATTACGATTTTTAGGGTTATTACAATGGATCACATGTTTATTTGTAAATCAGTAGTAGAATGATATACTCTTTTAATCCCCATATTTTACAGTTACTCATCTTATACTTTTTATCCAGAAATACTCACAGTTGTTAGGTGTAGAATTTCAACATGTTTCTCAATAATATTGCATCGGGACATATTATCGAGTATTCTTCATATTAATAATATTAGTGTTGTCAGTAAATATCCACAGTTGTATTACTCAATTTTAATCTTTTTAGGAACTCATTATTAATATTAAGGAAGATAAGCAATGTTTATTCCAGTCTTTCCACAATCAATCATTCAATACATGAGTATCATTACTCTAAAATTACTCTTTGTATTTTATACAGTAATCATACGTCAATCACAATTACAAGTAAAATTTGTCATCTTACGTTTAGACAATCATTCACAATAATAGTATTCTTATAGACTATCTAATATTATCCATCAATTTTGAGTCTCCTTTATCTTCATGTATTCATTGTCTTCTTTCATTGATCTTACTTTTCACTTTACCAACTCTTTTTCTAAATGGTTCAGTAATAGTGAGAAAGTGACAGCAAGCATGATGTCCTTTATAAATAAAAAATACTATTGAGATTGTCCAACTTGGATAAATGCCATAAGGCTGTATAGTCCTGCTCTTCTACTTCCTACTCTTCATTTCCCCTTTCTAGTAATGATATTGATACAGTTTTCCAGTTTGATAATTGTCTCTTTAACTTGACAAGATAGCCCTAGGTCGTTATCTATATAAAAATTCACTAAGGCTCAATTCAGCGCACCATTAAAAAAAAAAAATCAAAAATATTTAAAGTTTTTTCATATAAAAGATAGGAGATAATGATTGAGATATTATTGTATTAATTATTTTACCCCTCTTTAAAATATCAATTATTGTGAGTAATTTATGTAAGTGGCATTGATGTAAATTAATTAATATTTATATCTTTTTGCTTTTACTCTATAAAATGAGTTCAGATTTCAGAGATTTGAATTCAAATTTAAAATATTTTTTGAAAAAAAAATTCCAACCTCTGCGCTGAAGTGACCCTAATTGGCTAACCATGCTAACTCGATTCCTTCCTATTTTCCTCAATAATATTATCGAGAACACGTCCAAACTCACAATTTACAAAACAATCAGTAGGATATCCTTGAACTCTCTTCCACCAAACAGTAGTAAGAGTGTTCATTAAACTATGTATCACAACTTTATTTCTCTTTCATTATCAGTTTCTATTCATAAAATCTAATTCAGTTTTTTATTTATTTACAACTTAATCTTTTATCTTTTAAATCTTTTTAATTGTGGCACGGACGGGAGTTCGAGTCACAACAGAAAAACTTTTATGTCTTTTTGTTTGGTTTTTGGGATGGGTCGTCATTGTCATCTACGTGATTATTACACTTAAAATTTGAATTATCATTGTGAATCCCAAATGTATCGCGGATAACTTCTTGATAATTATTAGCCCCCGGTTTTTTATTACCCTCAAAAGAATTAAATGGGTAGGACATTTAAATGGTAGCTCGTGCTCGAGTTGAGACTTATCGAGTCGATACTTATCGAGTTCGAGTCTGAAATGGAGCTCGATATCTTAACGAGCCGAACTCAAGCCTAACGATACTCGGCCTTATCGAGTATCGATACTTATCAAACTTCTAAATTTATTGATTATATTATAATTTTTGTTAGGT
>JBBYHH010544553.1:0-10865 GCA_038382905.1 Daphne laureola
TCAAATTCACCTCCGGACGACCGCTTCCGCAAATCGCTTCCGCAAAGCGCCGGGAACGGAGGGCGGGTGGTAACAATTTTAATATGTTAATGATAAAAGTTTATAAGTTTAGGGACTATTTTGTTAAGTTTTCAAATGTTTAGGGAATAATTGTTTATCTTTTTTAAGTTCTCCAAAAGTTTAATGACTAAATACGTTAATATATAAAAGTGTAAAAAACTCCACGAACTGTTTTGTAAAGTTTCAGTTATTGATGGGCTAATTTAATTAAATGGTAAATTGTTTCTTTAAAAATAATGGGAAAAGTTTTTTTTTAATTTGAGTATAATTTGAAATTTGAGAAAATATTTCACTTATTAAAATAAATAATAAAAGTTGACATAAGTTAAGTTAACGGTCCAGCGGATAAGGCTTTGGTTTATATAATAAGAGAACTAAGGTTTGATTTCCAGACGGATTATGTGATATGAGTTTTATCTGTTACTGACGTGTCATCACCAAAAACTCTCTTAAGAAGAGAGACTCCTGTATTAATATTATATATAAATTACCAAAAAGCTATACACTTACCACTTTCGGTATGAGAATTTTAGAGGGAAATTTAAATAGTTACTGAAAGTTTGTGAAAATAAAACAACTGCAACTGTAACGGGCACACGACAAGGCCTAGCTCCCTGAAAATATAAGAACACCGGGTTAATCGGAGATTTTTCACTAAATATTATGGAGAACTGACCAAAGAGGTAGCAAAATAGAGGTAGTAAATTGAAGTTTTTACTAAAAAATTTAGTGTATTTTAAAATGTATTTTTAACTATCGTGACTAAGGATTTAAGAGTCTGAATTACTAATTGGTAGATTAGTACTCTAAACTACTCGGTGTTGTTAACCTGACCTAACTTCTCTTTGTTGATTAATTAAAAAATAAAATAAAAATTACATTTTAGAGGGAAAATAGTCACATAGCTTATACTCTTTTTAGATTTACCCTAAAAGAATAAATATTGTCATAATTATTTATTTCTTATCTGTCCTTTTATTATTGTAACATTTTTTCTTTTGTGGACATCTCTAAATATTTACAACGTTTTCTTATTTAGTAAATCTTATTATCTGATTTGATACCACTAACTCTACTTACTCCACTCATTTAACTTTTATCTCATTTTTTTTTAGTTAATATTTGATGCAACCGATGGTATTTTTTTTTTTTTTTCACCATCATCCTTTAATGGAAATAATTCTGTGGATCCCTCCTGTTAAATAATATTCCTTCTGTCCTCAAATAAATGGTACGTAATATATTTTAAAATGTTCCTGAAAAATTGGTGTATTTCTTTTTTTAGAAATTTTAATTGAGTAGTTTTACTCAAATACCCATAATATTTCATCATCTACTATTACAATTTTTTACTAAAATTATTTTGGGAGTGGGTGGGTGCTAATGATTGGGATATTTTTGATCAATTTTTATTCTTCCCCCAATTTCTTAATTTAAATGTCAAAAGAAATATATTATTTATTTAGGGATGAAATGAGTATTATTAAATAAATCTATGGTGTATTCTGTCCATTAAAAAGTGATGGTGGAAAAAATATTTTCCACCGCCAATATATCAAATATTAACTCTATTTTTTATCTGATTTGACACTACTAACTCCACAAACATCACTCATTTAACACTTCTACATTTCTCATTTTTTATTAATCTTCGTACCAAAACGAAACGTTGTCATATATAAATGAGGGATGAAGTTTTTATGCTATCTACTAACCTATAACTTGACAATGGAAATTTTATATACTTCATCATCCCCAATTAATACCACACTTCTTTTTTACTGTTTCAAAATTTAATATTTGACTCAAATTTTAACAAAGATAAAAAGATTTAAAAAATTCAGAAAAAATATATTTAAAAAAATTATATTTCTAATTATGATATGCATATAAATTATTTAACTTTAAATTTATAAATATTTATGAAAATAAAATCATAATTTAAATACTGTAAAATAACAACAAAAAATGTGTAGTATTTTTTGGAACGTATAGAGTATATTTTTTGTGCTTGGGAGGGCTAAAGGGTTTACTATGACCTTAAAGTTACTTATTTGTTCCATCTATGACCTCGGTATACAAAAGTGACAGTTAAGTCTTCAAACCATTAAAAATTTGACAAATTAGTCGAGTTACTGAGTTAAGACCCTTAATTACACCTGGTTAAATCGTTCAGAGTATTGTTCTGCCTGATTTGTAATCTGGACCCTTAAATCATGAGTCACTATACAGTGTGCAATGCACACTTTAGTACACCTTAAGAGATATAAAAAAGGAAAGAATGAAATAGAAGCAATAGGAAGAAGGAAGGACGGATGGGAATTGGAAAGCGCATCCGTCGCTGCAAAAAATGAAACTCGTCCGGCTGGCCTCCTTCCGCGATGACGCATCTATCACCGGCGATCGACACCCCTGAAGCTCTTCCCCGAGGCCAAGTATTCCTCCGCCGCCTTGCTGCAGTCTCGCCTCCTCTCTTCTTCTTTATTCAATCTTCTTCATCTTTTCAAGAATCTCATATCCATCGCGAGAGTCATCAAGTTCTTAATTGAAAGAAAAAAGGGAGTGAGGCATGGGCTCTAAATTTCTGACGGATCAATTCCCAAAGGGGAGAAATATAATCAGTACAACATCGAAATTTAAAAACTGAGCAAAACAATCACAGCAATCAAAAGGATGGCCAGTGACTTAATTGAAAGAAAACAAAAAACAGTGAAAAAGAAGACAACTATAGAAAGTCAAAGTAACACATAAATTTTGACATTTCAGCGTTATGTTGGGACGCGGGGTTCGTTTTTCAAATTTAAAAACGTTGAAGGACCTAAGTTCAATTCAGCGCCTAGTTTATATGGTCACTGGACCATTACGATCAGAATCTTCTAAGCCCTTAATTGCTAAAGACTTCATTTTAGGCACCGGTTTCCTCAAGAACCCTTTGGACCTACTTGTCACACGTATAAAACTAACGGAGCTGAGGGGGGGTCAGATCATCAAAAAATATGAACCAAATGTGAACTCGACCATGATTACTGTAGATGAACAGTGATTTTCATGTTCCGGCTTAGTATTTATAGATAATAGCAAAGCATCATACCAGTTGATATTTATTTTTACATTAAAATAAAGTTATAGGAGTTCAATAGTTTTAAAGATGGGAGAAGTTGATTTTTTTATTTTTTAAAGGTTGTAGAGAAGTTGAAGAAATTTTGATCAATTTTATGGCAGATAGACTCATTGCCGAAAAAGTAACTGAAATGAGTGGTTCTCACTTCTCACGTATAATTGCTGCTGTTTATTTATAATTATTTAGGCCAGTTGTTTAGATCTTTAGGAAGAGTAAAACTGGATGTATATGTAACAAAACAAACATGTGGGGGTCAAAGCCGAAGTGTAGTACAATATTTTCATATATCAAATATGAATAGATATAAATTTTATTTCTTTTTCATATATAAAATATTTTCTTATTTTAGTTTACTACAATTATTACATAAATAAATAGATACAAATTTTAAATGAAAAATGACCGTACAATGGAGCCTGAAGGTAAAAGAAGAGGATTGCAGAGTTGGAAAGAAGTGTGGTAAGAGGTAATGAATCGGTTTGGAGCGTAACAACAAGAGCGTGTGTGAAAAGTGTGGACGACAATTGTCCCTGGATCACGTTGGCTGGGGACCATGCAATTTCCTTATGCTCCCTTCAACTTCAAGACTAAGGACAAAATTTTCTAGTACTCTACTGGTGGTGGTTGGTTCTGCTTCTTTTTTTACCTCTCACGGAAAAGATGGAGAGGGTACATAATAATACACGTAAAAACAAACAAACAAACAAACAAAACAAAGGAGTAATTACATATCTACGGGTTCTGTTCAAAATACAACAAGAAACACCTCCTCAAAGGTAGAAAGAAAAGCACAAGCACACAGGGAAGGCAACCAAGCAGACAGACACACTTAGAAAGCAAGGAACGTAAGAGTTGGCATTTTGAACTTACAGAGCAACGAGCAAATAATTGAGAGGAACAAGCCACCACCAGTGCCTTTCTGCCTGCCACCCCACCCCACATGCAAATAACATTATCAGCCATGAGCCACCCACCCATCCATCCTCTTCAGCAAGCCAATGCCACACAAATACTACACTAACCAACAAACCAACCATTGTCTCTCATTGGGACCAACCACCTTTTGCCACCACTCTTCTGTTATGCCCCTCCTCCAGCTTAAACAGTCCCATGCATGCAAATCATTCATGCGGCTTTTGAAATATCCTTGCTGGATCTGTTGTATTTCATGTGACTCCTCACCAGCTGTCCAGCAGCAATGGCTGCCATCAGGGACAGCTCCCCTGCTAGAACTGCACCTGCTACAATGCTTGCCAAAAGCCTCGAGTTCGACCCGGCCACTTCTTTGCTTGCACCCTTCACTCCTAGCAAATTCAAGCAGGCTGCCTGGGATGCCAGTTGAGTCCCACCACCAACTGTTCCTACCTGTGACACCATGCATCCTGTGAGCTATACCAGTTTACTAACAGACATGTATGTGTGCATGGTTATAATCAGAACTTGAAACACACCTCAATGGAAGGCATGCTCACGGAGATATGAAGATCTTTCCCATCATTCACAGCCTCCATCATAGTGATGCACTGCGAGCTCTCAACATTTTGTGCTGGGTCCTGCCCAGTCGCTATATATATTGCAGATACTATGTTGCTAGCGTGGGCATTAAATCCACCTAGAGCGCCGGCAACAGCAGAACCAGCAAGATTCTTAAGCATGTTGAGCTCTACGAGAGACGCCACACTGGTTTTCAAAACCTTCCTCACTACATCTTCCCTAATTACTGCCTCACAAACCACCGATTTGCCTCGGCCCTCAATCCAGTTAACCGCAGCAGGCTTCTTGTCCGAACAGAAGTTCCCTGGCAATGAAATATAAAGAAGCATAATTATCTTGATAAGAACAAAACTGACACGCCTAGCACAGAATCAGAGTTTACCTAACATTAATCTATCCACGCCATACAGACAAAGAAGAGTAAAGAGAAAAAGAAAAAGAAAATATAAATCACCTATAATTAAGATGCTGTACAGGGCCATTAGTAAATTGTCACCAGGGTCCCCAGAAGGTGGAATAAAATTTCTACTACTTGCAGGACAGAAAGTGATGTTGACATTTAATTAACACATCTTTACAATAAACATAAAGTAATGATACCAGTGGCGTGTTTAGTTGTGCAATAGGTCCCAAAGAGAGATTAAATATCAATATGGATCCAACAAACATGTCATTGACGTTGGAAGAAGATACCAACTGCACAGGAAACTTCAAAGACCATGAAGAAGATAGTTTCCTTCAAAAGAGGACCATGCACATAGAACAGCGGCTTACCGGAGATGCCAATAACATCCATGTCCGGGAAATCATTCCGAAGAAAGTCAAGAACATTCTGAACCCCTTTTGAGACCATGTTCATCCCCATAGCATCGCCGGTGCTACAAGTAAATCTTATGTACAGATTCTTCCCGGCAATGGTGCACTGCAACCTTTGAAGTTTACCAAATCTACTTGACCTGCAAGCATTAACTTCTCAATAAGGATCACGGCCACGATTCTGTATAACGTCGCTTCAAATAAAAACATTCATAAAAAAGATAACTGAGATTTAACTTCAAATAGGAAATAGAGCGCCAAATGCCTTCTCTAATTAAGGGCTTTTGAAAGATTATGCGTGAAGTCTAAGGTGTGATCTAAAATGCCACAGAACGTAACATATCAGAGCATCAGATTCAGAACCAAACACATCAGGAGCAGTAATATTTCAAAGCTGCAGGGTTAGTTATGTTCCATGATAACACAAACAAGAGCATTATGCAGTTGCCTCGTTTGGAAAGTACAGTTCAAATCATTTCCAAATTAACCTGCCAGCAAACACACAATCATTATAAGCTACACATGTTCATTATTGGACCTCAGAATCCCTTTTATAAGTGTCTCTCAATATGGAATAGGAACAACAGATGGATAATTATTAAGACAAAAAGGTACTCCCTCGGTCCATTAAAAAAATGTCCAGCTTACAGTTCAACATTTAATTTATGAACTTCTTTCTTTAACATTTTGAGGTATTGAGACAAATATACCATATGCAAATGATATATGAATGTCTGTAGTTTCTACATAGCTTTTTGTTTAAGTAAACAAACTCTTCCTAATAATAATTTCAGTAAAAATTATGCTCAAATATTAAACCTTTTTTTTAACGGAGACAGCAATAATTAGGTTTAAAAACTATAATTCCAAATTTTGGTCAGCACTTGATGAATATATGAGAAGCTTCTATGCGCCCTGACCCGAGGAAACCATCAAACCACACCAGAAGCAATTAAAGACATGGAGATTTCTTCTCAGCCTCTAGTACTGGTTAAGCTTATAAGACACAAGTGAGTGAAGATCCTGAATTCAAATCTCCAGTGTCTCAATTATGTCAAAATATATATTTTTAAAATAAATAAATAAAAAAGACATGGAGATTCAGATGAAAGAAAATGTTGAAATCTTAAAGCTTTACCTATTGAAAAGGATTGCCAAAGTGTCGAAGTTCTCGGGATCTTCCAGGAAGAACTTTAACTCTGAAGCTCTTTTTGCAGACCCAAATCGAACAACTGGAGCTCTGGTCATTCCATCCTTCAGTATGACACTAGTCGCACCACCAGATGCATAGATCGCCTTGCATCCTCTGTTGGTGCTCGCAACCAAACACCCCTCTGTTGTAGCCATCGGAACAGAGAACTCAAAGCCATCAAGCAACAATGGTCCGGCGATCCCCACTGGAATCTGGACATATCCAACCGGCATTTCGCAGCACTGCCCCAAAATGGAATCGTAGTCGAAACCTTCCAGAGGCAGTCCTTGCAGCGACCTCCCGGTAATCCTCTGGAGAGCCTCTCTCCGGATCGCAGCGGCCCTCTTGCAATCGCCGAGCTTCGATTCAAGCGAATACGATGGAACCGCTCCGCTTACAACGGATTTGACAATTTCCACATCTTCAACAGAGGAAACGGAGGATTCTAAGGGTTGAGGGTCGACAGATTTGGGCGGAGGGCAAGTGAGGAGAGGGTTGTCGCGAAAATTAGCCTGCGAACGAGAGGCCGCTTCGTCGTCCAAATCCCAGTCATCATGAGAGGCGCGTGTGATGAATGATTGGACGAAGTCGATGCCGAAGAATCCGAGGAGGTAGATGAAGGAGGCGATAAGTGAGACCATGCCGGCAAGCTCCGAGAGAGTGACGACGTGAAGCGGCGTGGAGTTGCGGATCTTTTCACGCCAGCGGTGGAGAAGGTAGTAGGCGACGGAGAAGAAGAGCGTGAAGAAGACGGCGTTGGTGAGGTACAAAGGAAGAGGGAGTGCGTCTGATGCCTTGGGGGTGGGCGAAGGCGATCTGCGTTCCAAAGCTAGCGGTTGGTTCTTCCGCCGGTGGATGTCTCCGGTGGCGTCGCGCTGGCGGAGGTCCATTACCTGCCTGGCCGTACGGGAATAAGAATCAAAGAATGGGACGGGAAGGAAGGAAGGGAGGGACACACACACACGAACACAACACTGCGCGAGGAGGGAGAGAGACAGAGAGTGAAACCAACAAACAAACAAACAAACAAACATGTGGGAAGACCTCTTCTTTCTCCAAATATCATTACACCCCTCAAATTATTCCCACTTACCCATTGGACCCCTCATTTTTATGAATATGAAACCGTGTGAAGGGACAGGGTCAAATGGACCGGTCACACTTAACTTTAGTTATTACGCTATGAGATTTCCATTTTTAAGTTTCTATACCATTGAAATTCCATTTTAAAATGTAGTATTGTCATCAATATCATAATCCAATAGAAGTTATTTCGGTTTGGGAAATTAACAAAAACTCCCCCAAAATTTATCATAATCTACAATTTACCCCTCGTATTTTTTATATTCTAAAAAATAACCCCTGAGATTTGTGATATTATACAAATACCCCCTCACAGTTACCTTCTATCGATTGTCCCAAAAATGAGGGGGACCCACATGAGAATTAAGCTGGAAGCCTTGAAATGCCCTTCCTTCTACAATTTACCCTCCAAATTTTAGCAATGAAATCGACCAACCTAGCAAGCGTCTCTGACAGTCCTCACTCCATCTCGCGATATACCAGCCCGGTTCATCTCGCCGGGACCTAACAAATTAACGAAACTCTGGCGAATCGAGCAATTGACAGACATGGGAACGTAACATGTGGACCGGATTTCGCTCTGTCATTGCCGAAAAGATTGTTGGATGACAGAATTGAAACCGTAGAAATTGAAGCAACGTCGGCACGCTTCAGCCGGAACATCTCTCTCAACTGCTTCTAGTTCCAGGTTCACCGGTATCTGTTGGGCTCTTTGTCATTGATAATGTCGATCATGTGTGTTAATACCAAATATTAACATAGTAATCATTGACAAAGTAAGGGATCAAGGGACTAACCCTGGGTCCTGTGAGGAGATGACTTGGGTGAGGCATCCGTCGAGTTCTGAGACGAGAGAGCAAACCTGACCGTCAACGGCATCGTGTCCACGAAGCTCTGAGGAGGTGGGTTGACTCCGGATGTCGGGAGCGTCGCGTCCGCAAGGCTTCGGGAGGACGGGGTGAGTCCAGCCGTCGGTGGCATCGTATCCGTGCGGCTCGGCTCCATGGTCCTGCGGGTCGCGTGTCAGGTCAGTCCGTGTTGGAGATGCGGGGTTGGGGAAATCTCTAGAAGTACTGTAGCATTAATGGTCATCAAGCCCCTGATTGTGATGTTGGAGGGGTATTTATAGTATTTGGGGTGCCGTACGGACGAGAGGCCGACCGTTGGGATGACGCCACGTGTCATGTCAGTGGAGGGCTTTGCGCTGGGGCGGACACGTAAGGGAGATCTTGTCACGTGAGGGGTACAGTCGTCTAACCGTCATACATGCGGACCGGTTCGGTCTAGGGCGGCGTCTCATATGTGGACGCTAGTATTGAGGGTATCGAGTGACGTCTCCCTTTTGGGATACCTGGATCATGGATGAACTTGATGTCCTGAAAGGTTCTAGTCGTGTGTGGCGTCGTAAGCCGAGACGCCGCACCTGAGAGCAAAAGGTAATGACCGAGACCCGGCTCGTGGCTCGGCGTCTCGGCCATTAGGCTTAGGGGCCCACCAATGTGTATGGTTCACTTGTTTCATTTTTACATAGTTCCAATAAGCTAGTTGGGAAGTTCGGCACTATGCATCTTTACTGCAGAACATAGTTAATGAGAAAAAAGGTGTGTGCTAGTTGGGAAGATTAAATTAAGGAAAAATGTTCAATTTTAGTACTCACATTTATATTATGGTCAAATTTTAGCATTATTTTAAAAATTGACTCATTTTTATCGTTATAATTATTTTTTGGTCTCCGTTTGGCACTACAGGTAGTTTGGTGTTCTAAGTTGTTAACTGGGTATGAATTTGGTGAAATGATGTCCTGCTGATAGTGAAGTGGCTGACACGTGAAAAGAGCGAAAGTCACCAGGGGGCTGCTCCACGGGCCGGAGCTTAGCGAGGTTGTTCTGAACGGTGTCGGAGATGTCGGGGATGAAGGCGCGGATGGCTGGTGTGGAGACCGGCAACTGAGGAGACGAGTTGGACGTCATGTAGAATTATAAATTCCACGTGACCCAACTGTTAACATCTATTCTCTCCGTCAGCTACAAAAATGTCGATTAATGACCACCAAATTAAAAGAGTGTCAAAATCAAATCACTAAAATAATTATAATGACAAAAACGAGCCAATTTTTAGACTAATGTTAAAATTTGACCAAAATACAAATGTGAATACTAAAATTGAACTTTTAGGCTTAAATTAATTTAGAAACATTTGTAGTTTAGTTGGTTAGTTGTCCCAAGAAGGGAGAGTAAACCAAATGTATATGATAAAGCAGAGTTCTATTCTTCCAATTTTCTTTAAGATTAGCTTGTTGTACAAAATGTTGCTGTATAGTTTCAAAATGTTTCTCCGTTGTAGGTAGTAAATGTTGGGTCTCACGTATCTCTGCGATGGATGTTCAATAGCTCCTAAATCCAGCTTACTCTTAAGTAAGTGGATAATTAGTGTGGTGAAGTAGAGTTGAAATCGAAAGGAAATGGAAGGGAGGAGCAAGCGGTGGGCTTGGCAGGCGGCGGGGCTGAGAAAAGAGGAACAATTTCTTGAAATTTTACCCATAAACCATCATCTGATCTAATCCAGCCTAATTAATTACCACCAATCTCACTGCTCACATCAAGCCCAACTACCCAAACCCAACCCATTCAAAAAATAAAGCGATTAAGGGTAAAAATATCATCCAAGTTTTAATTTTTTTTTTATATTTACCATTAATTTTTGTTTTGGAACGAATATGTCATTTAAATTTTAAAAGTGGATTAAAAATATCACTGCCGTTAAAAAATCTGTTAAATGTATGGTTTAATTATAAAAGTTATACTTTAAATTTTTAACTCTTAACAATTTTATCCCAACAGTTTTACATCTAACAATTTTATTCTCCTCACCAACCTATATCCATAACCAACCTATCACTCAAAGTCTGTCACAACTTTTGATATGTACTGTATATTTATTACTCTCTTCGTCCATGAAAGATTAGCTCATTTATTTTGATAATTTCACAGTATTTAGTGTATGATTTTTTCATGAATGTTTAGAGATTGGAAATTAAATATTTTATATGTATATCATAATTTAAAATCTAAATTCTCTAGATATATTTTTCTGAATTTT
>JBBYHH010544775.1:0-10863 GCA_038382905.1 Daphne laureola
AAATAAATTTTTGACAAAATGATCCAGGATTCACAAAATGTTTCAAATTGCTAAAATCCCGCGGAATGGGCTTCAAATAAATTATCGGGTCATGAGAATCAGCAAAAATTTATCCATTTCTCCAAAACCACCATTTTACCCTCCCGAGGTGATTCTTGATAAAATGGCCCGGTACTCATATATTGATCTCCTGATGCGGAATAACTCGGAGATAAACTTTAACTCACTTCCCAAGATATGAGAAACATCAGAAAACATGCCCCACACGCTTGGAAAATAAGGTCCCGGTAATTATGAATTTTGCCCCTCAGGTGATTCTTATCATAATTTCACCATTTTCCGGTGGTGACTGTAACACATTTTCTTAACATGAACATGCTACACCACACAGCAACTTTGCCATGTAAAACTTTCCTGCACTTTAAAAACTCACACACATATATATAAATACTGAGCTTCGTTCAGACCAGGTACACCAGAAAGGAAGCTGCCTCAGGCAAGCATTCCCCGATAATGTAAACATTCATAGAAAATTCAGCAATTGTCAATCTGCATACTTACAACCCAAAATCAGCATTTAATCCATCATATACACGTTCCAAAACATGATCGTCCTATATAATCTACATCTACAGAGCCAGCTTTATAACATAAAGCACCTACGATGATCAGGCAGTCTGTCTGAGTAACACCGACAATCAAGGCATGATCCTGCTGCTGCTGTTGTAAACTACACACATAAACAAAAGTTAACCGTTAGTCATCCTGAATAGTGCTCACTCAATAGCTACCAGAAAGAACTATTTAAACATTACCTCTTATTTCCCATTTCATAATCATATCAGTATCATAACTATTTCTCTATTGAGATCACCCCCTCCCCATTATATTATCAGTAATCGTAATCATATAAGGAGCTACTTTGTACCATTGTATAAAATCATTGTAAGTGACCTACGGAATCTATTCCGCGGGCCTGGAACCTGAAGCTCCTGAAAAGAGATAAATGTAAGGGGGTGAGTTCCCGAGAGAACTTAGTAAGGACCGAGGTAGGAAAAGAGGTCTATCGATCAGTACCTACAAAGTAAATGTTAGTATGAACAATATGCAATATACTACAGGTCATGCAACCTATATAAATCATGGATGAGTGATATGTAATGCACGGTTCAGTAAAGTCACGACGGACCTCGATGGTAGTCTTTCAACCGATCGGAGTCTCAAAGTATTAATATGCAACAGTAAAAGCGCGGGACGTAGGTCCCCGTCACCGTCGTTAGTATAGTACATATCATCAGGTTCCCGATGATGACCACGAAGATCGTGATCACGAAACCTGATATCCCATTACGATCACTAGGTGATCGCAGTACATCATCAAGGGTGTGGCAAGTCCCGCCTGTGTGAAACCTGTACGCCTCTAATCCTACCATGTAGTTAGTCTCGGGAGTCACCGGGCCCCACCCTCGGCCAGAGGCTAACTTCAACTAACCCAAATTGTATCAAGTGTCTCAGTTATACACATTCAAGAAGGTTGATCCCTTACCTGTAAATAGCAGTCGTAGAAAGTTGTATGTGCAATCCGACCCACTTACTCTTTTGGGTAAATTCCTTTGGTAGACTATTCCTTGTTGTTCAAGTGATCCTCATCAGCTCTGAACAATCATACAATAAATTAGGAATCAATTTCTATCATTTCATTTTTAAACTTTCCGACACTTGGGAAATTTCTCGATTTTCGACTCTAGTCAGGACCATCAGACTAGTCCTAGTTAAAGAACGACAGAGCAGACGCTGAAGGCAAGGACATTCCCGAAACAGAGATACAACATCACACTCCAACAGCATTCGTCATAGGGAAAGACCCCGAACCTCCAGCATCGATCTCATCCAGCCATACCACTCAAGAGACAGACAGTCCAGAAGACCCAACGTGGGAAAGAGCCCGAATTCCCAGCCTGGAAATCATTGACCGTCGCCATCTGATAGGGAGGGAGGTTCACAGATCCTGATCGCCCATAATCCATAGGAACTGGGATCGATCACCCAGGATCCACAGGACTCGGGACCGATCCCCAAGACCCGAATATCTGAACCAAGAAGACCCAAGAGACGAGACCATCAGGCAAATGATGCGGAGACCCAAGAAGAACGTCAGAAGTAAAGCCCTTGGGGCCCTCAAACAAAGAAGGGTCATTTACTCGCAGGATCCGCGAAAGCCCAATGCCGAGGGTATTCAGTCTTCCTCACCCCTTGGAAATTTACCACGGTACGGGTGATCCGGACGCATTGATCAGGAAATACAAGAGAGCGATGGAGCTCAAAGGAGCAAATGAAGCATCCCTATGCAAATGCGTGAAAGTAGCCCTCGGAGAGCCAGCATCGAGCTGGTACAATGCCCTGCCATCAGATTCAATCTCTTCCTTTGGATAACTTGCTACAAAATTCACAACCCATTTCATTGAGAGTAAGAGATCAGCAAAGCGGGTCATTCAGATGTTTGACATCAAATAGAAACCGAATGAAAGCATTCAGGAATTTGTGGAAAGATTCAACAAATAGGTTGTACATGCATCAAACCTGACTGATAACATCTGCATCATGGCCTTTATTAAAGCCTTGTTGCCAAAATTTAGACTGGCTTGTGAGCTATCCAAGAAGAACCCCTCATCCATTGAGGAAATGTACTCGGTTACTCACGAGCACATGATTGCTCAAGAACTACTATCCCAGTAGGATGTTAGGCCAAAGAGCAAAGAAACCTGGGAGAATAGAATGGAAGAACGGAGAGGAAACTCGAATCCAATAAGCTCAGAAGAATGGAGAGGATGGAGAAAAGATTTCAGGAAACCCATATCATTGTCTCTGATTAATGATTCCTGAACCACAATCCTAGCGGCCCTAAAGAGAGAAGGAAATGTAAATTGGCCGAAAGCAATGTCTGAGGGAGCCAAGCGCAATGAAGGAAAATATTATCAGTTTCATCGGGAGAATGGTCACGACACTGAGCAATGCTATCAGCTGAAAAGGTACATTAAGCACTTGATCAAGAAAAGCTCTCTGGCCCAATACTTGAAAATTTCATTGGGTGAAACAGAGAGACACTCACGGGGAAGGAGAAGAATCACAATGAAGAATCTGAACCAGACAAAAAGGGAAGAAGGAGCTCCCTTGCCGAGCCACTGGAACCATCAACACCATAACCACTACTCTGGGGTCCAGTGAACGAAAAAGGATGGCAAGATAAGTTGCATCCCTCAACTACGGAGGACCTTCAGACAAAGTGAATAGACCCGATGGCACGGAAGTAAAGATCCCGCACTATGACCCACTGGTCATCACGGTCAGAGTCGGGATGATTGATGTCAAAAGAGTCCTTTGTGATGATGGCTCGAATACAGACATACTGTTCACCAAAACATTCAAAGGACTGAATCTAAAGTCTAGCAAACTGACCCCAGTGAAAACTTCAACTTATGGAGTAGGACCAGATGAGCTACCTATCCTCAGATGCATGAAACTCCTAACCATGTTCATGGGTTCAAGACCTGAAGGAGAGATCAAGTATACTACTCTAATGGTCAAATGGTTGGTCATTGATGTGCCTTCAGTATACAATGTCATCATAAGAAGGGAGACCCAATGGGCCATTCACATGAGAAGCGACGTCAAATACTTGACAGTGACATTCAAAATCGATGAAGGTGATGCATCCATCTACATCAATCAAAAATAAGCAAAGGATGTAATGGCCATCAGTCATATGCACCTAAATGCTGAGAACCCGAAAGCGGAAGAAACCGATGACCTGCTCACGGAAGAAGTCATGCTTACAGAGGAACGATCCACTCGAATCATGAGTAATCTTCCCGAGGGAAGTAAAGCGAAACTTGTAAGTCTGCTTCAGTCGAATAAAGATCTCTTTGCCTATTCTCCGAGTCACATGCCAGGGATCGATCCTAAAGTAATTCAACATAGTCTCTGTGTTGATTCGAACGTCTCTGTGTTGATTCGAATGCAAAACCGATAAAGCAAAAGAAGCGTACTAACACCCTCATCAAAAGAACCCTCATCAAGGAGTAAATTTTGAAACTACTCAATGCAGGCGTCATCAGGGAAGCTTCCTACCCCGAATGGTTAAGCAACTCGGTGGTCGCATCAAGAGAAGATAGTGACAAGCTACGCATGTGCATTGATTTTACCAACATAAATGACGCTTACCCGAAGGACTCATATCCTACACCACCAGTAGACAGGCTGGTAGACTTAACGGCCGGACACGCCAGACTCAGTTTTCTAGATGCCTACAGCGGGTACCATTAAATTTGAATGAAGCCGGGAGATAAAGAAAAAATCTCATTCATCAGTGACTGGCATACTTTGTTACAAAAGGATGCCCTTCGGGATAAAAAATGTCAGAGCCACATACCAAAGACTCATGGACCGGATATTCAGAGACCAAATTGGTCGAAACTTGAAAGTCTACGTAGATGACATTATTATCAAAAGGAATGAAGAAGATGACCTGATCCGGGACATACAGGAGGTCTTCCAGCGGCTCAGAAGGTATGGCCTAAGACTCAACCCCGATAAATATGTCTTCGGTATTAAAGAAGGAATGTTCATTGGATTCATGGTCTCCGAATGGGGCATAGATGCCAACCCAACCAAGATAAAAGCCCTCATGAACACGAAAACCCCAACCTCAATCAAAGATGTATAAAGGTTGGTTGGGTGAATAACAGCTTTGAGTACGTTCATATCAAGATACGGAGATAAATGCAAGCCCTTCTTTAAATTACTAGTCAAAGAAGGAGCCTAACCTGGAAGGATCGAGGTAAAGAATGGTGAGAAGTTAACAAAAGAGCAAAAGGCAGCCCAAAGGTCCAACTTTGCATGGAGCCCCGAATGTCAGAACGCATGGGAAGACCTAAAAGCATACTTGGAAGAAATGCCTACGCTAAGACAACCTATCAAGGGCAAGCCGCTGATAATATATCTTGCATTCAGGGATAAAGAAGTAAGTTCAGTCTTGGTTCAGGAGGATGACAGAAGCCTTTAATGGCCAGTATATTCCGTAAGCAAATCCTTGCATGGAGCAGAAGTCCGGTACCCGATGCTTCAAAAGGTAATCTTTGCCCTCGTCCTCTCATCTCAAAGGTTGAAACCATATTTCCTAGGGTACAGTATCTCGGTCTGGACCAGTTTACCGATCAAAGACATCATGAGGAAAATAGATCATTCGGGGAGATTGGCCAAATGGTGCATCGAGCTATCAGAGTACGAAATCGTGTATGAACCAAGGAAAGACATCAAGGCATAGGCATTAGCCAATTTCATTACCGAAATACCATTCCAATCAGACCATCAAACTCCCGAACCTTCAGATGATCCAATCTGGACTTTCCACGTCGATGGTGCCTCCGGGGAAGAGAAGCAAGGTGCAGGACTGGTACTTCAGAGCCCTGAAGGCATGAAAGTTACCTGATCCATCAAATTCACTTTCCCAGTCATAAACAACGTAGCTGAATACGAAGCTTTTATATCAGGGCTAGAGTTGGCTAAAAAAGCACGTATTCGGTTACTCAAAGCATACAGTGATTCGAATCTGTTAGTTCAGCAAATGAACGGGGAGTATGAGGTCAGAGAACCAAACCTGAAGAAATACGTGGACACTACTAAAAAATTGGTGGAAACATTTGAGCAATTACGCATGGAGAAGATCCCTCGGGCAATGAATACGGAAGCAGATTCGCTATCCAAAGCTGAACAATACGATGAAGAAAGAAGCCAGTCAAATATAAACTCAATCTGGGTTGAAAACATCACTTCAGGATCGCGTCTACCATATTGGAAATTTTTAACACAAGCCATACTCTCAGAAGGCACGACAGAAGCAACGCGAGTACGAAGGCAATTAGGAAAGTTTGTAGCCATCGGGGATGATCTTTACAGAAGAGGGTTTGCCTCCCTCTTAGAAAAGTGCATCGGGGAAGAAGACACCAAGGAGATTCTAGCTGAAGTCCACGAAGGCACCTGTGTATCACATATCAAAGCAGAAGCATTGGTCGCAGTTATTTTAAGGCAATGATATTTTTGGCCAAACATGAAAGAGCAAGCCCGAAAGTTAGTAAACAAGTGTCGGAGGTGCCAAGAACACGCCCACATCCAAAGATTACCATCCAAACTAATACATTTGGTAGATTATCTGATCCCATTTACAGTATGGGGAATCGACCTCATTGGGGCGCTGCCGATGGAACCCGGAGGTTTGAAGTACTGCGTAGTTGCCGTTGATTACTTCACACAATAGATTGAAGCCGAACCTCTGGCCAGTATAATAGTCGAAAACATACAAAAATTTGTATGGAAAAACATCATTTGTAGGTTCGGGTGCCTGAAGGTTATCATTGCAGACGACGGATCCCAGTTCACAGACTTCGGATTCCAAGACTTTGCAGAAGAATTCGGTATTAAGCTACACTTCACACCTGTAGCACAACCACAAAGCAACGAGCAAGTAGAAGTATCTAACCGAACCATCAAATAAGGTTTGAAAAAGAGATTGGAAAAGTCCAAGGGAAAATGGCCCGGTGAACTTCCACATGTCCTCTAGAGTTACCGAATCACCCCTAGAAGAGCCACCGGGGAAACCCCTTTCTCGCTGATGTATGGGACTGAAGCATTAATCCCAGTAGAAGTAACTTATCCATCCATACGGGCACGAACCTTCCAAGAAGTTGAAAATGATGAAGGGTTGAGGACCAACTTGGAATGGCTCGAGGGCAGAAGAGAGCAAGTCAAACTCAGAAGAAAAGCCTTCCAAGAAAGAACAACCAAAACTAGTAATGCGAGAGTAAAGCCTAAAGGAATAACAGTTGGAGATCTAGTTCTAAGACAGACAAAGTTGGGTTCAAGAAATCCCAAATGAAGAGTATTCGGGGAAACATGGGAAGGACCTTTCTAAGTCATCCATAAAGATCGGAAATGAGTATATAGATTTCGGGATGAAGAGGGCAGAGAGCTCGAACGCTCTTACCACTTTGAAGCACTTAAGAGGTTTTACATATAAATGCAAGTTTGAAAGATCCAATGAAAGCAAAAGAGAGGATGTAGGTTTTATGCCGAACCTCTATAAAAATCAATCTGCAAAATACTTCATTAAAAGCCAGAAGGCCATTACAAAAGATCGAAAGTTCGAAGGCATTAACAAACAAAAGCAAAGGGTATCACAAGTCAGAAGGATTAATTGTTAAAGGTTCCTCCGAAGGAAGGGCTGAGGGTTCAGGATTTAAAGGTTCATAGGGCTTCGGGGGCTCCCAGAATTCAGGGTCGCACCAAGAGGGCTCAACGGTGTATTGCTCCCTAGAGTCAAGACCCGAAAGATCAACTCCCGGGTTCCGGTCTAACATCTGCCTGCGGGAAAGGCATAAGCCTTCGTGGAATTTTCCAGTCACCGAAACAACCGCATCAATTACCTTCTACCGATACCTGGATGCCCTGTCAATAGTTTTATTTAGCTTAGACTCTAGTCGCCCGATCTTATCCTGAAGATCTTTCTTGTCAGCCTCAAAATGATCCTTCAGATTCGTAAAGTTGACATCAGATTCTCCAACCTTCTTCTGAAGTGACTCCACTTTTTCCTGAAGCTCAAAGACTTCGTTCTCAGGATCCTTCAGATGGACCATTCAAGAAGCCATTACTGTGGCCAGAGCCTTTTCAGCCTTTGCAAAAGAAGCTACCTCAGCTTCAGTACCCCTACCAGTTTAAGCTCTTTCTGAACCTCATCCATCGGAAGCTCGAATAACTTAGTTGGGCTCGCTCTTCTTCCCAAGACTTGCTCATAGATGTTGATCCAAAGGATCATCTTGGCAATAACCGTCAAAGCCTGAGTCACCCAAAGCTTAGCGTGAGACCGAACGCAGCTGGTAGCCCGAACCAATTGGACAATCCATCCGGCCACACAATGGATCTGTAATCAAAAGAAAGTCATCAATAAGAATAAAATATTTAAAAATAAAAATAAAAATTATCTGGGAAGCCTGAACCGCCATCCTGGAAGCTGTCACATCTAGGTCCAGGAGGAGAATTTGAAGATCATCCATGGTCCGGGCTGTTGTAATCCATCTCCACAGCTCCGGAGCCATGACTTTAGCATCTTGGTCATCCATAAGACTTTGGTCCTCATGGACCAACCAACCGGGTTCTCGGAGGATTAGATCCGCTCCTAAACGGTGAATCTAGACATCCCTTTGTTGATGATTTTCCTCCTGAACATCTCTCCAATCTGGACCTAGAGTGCAAGAATGAGAACAAGATAGGAAGTGAAGAGGATCGTCCCCGAATATCTGGCGCAAATTATAAAAGATTGGCCAGAAAGTGAGGGACTTCAACCTAATTGATGATTTATTCTTACCTAACGGTTACTCCATCGGGAAAACATCTTTGGGTGCCTCGCCAGTAGGGATAAACGTCTTACACTTTCCCTGGATAATTTTCCTCCTCTTAGCATCAATCTCTTCAATAGACTTGTAGACATGATCACAAGTCACACCAGCAGGAATGGTCAAAACATTTTCATCCGAAGTACGAGGAGGGGAGCCCTCACCACTGGAGGCACCGTGGTAGTTGAATTCAGGTGCTTCTGAGGAGCCATCGGGAGTTTCCTCCATGACAGCAGTAGGCACAGCTGAACCTGACCCCTTTTTCCTTTTCAGAGCTCTCTTCGGGGTGCGTTCAGACTCTGGAGGTGGAGACGGAGCCGATGTCCCACCCACGGCATTCTTGAAGACATCTTCAAAGTTGATATCTTCATCGTCCAAAAAAATCATCTCTGTAAAAAGACAGGATAAATTAGAGTTAATATTATAGTGAACCAGGACACAAAGGATAGGAAAGAACCTTTGAGAAAATCCTCGTGAGATATCTGCCGACGGAGATGCCGAACCAAAGCTATATCCCAAGCCGACGGAGAAGAATCCTGAATCTTGAGTGCTGCTAGGTTACCCTTTATTAAACCAAGATGCGTAAGGACACGCTGTGTAACCAAGCGCCAGTGAAGAGGCACCGGGAACAATTCACCGGGATCATCCTCGAACCAATTGACTAATTCCCAGAGCTTATGGTCAAATTTATTATAGTTTTCCTTCGAGATGAGGTCATTAAGGAGACGCCAAGGGGTCTTGACATCGAGGAGATCCCCAACTTTCCAGGCATTCTGAAGCTTCTAAGAGGGATCGGGCTGCAGGAAGAAGAATTCTTTATGCCAACCTTTACGGCTGGTGGGACACTTTCATGTGAAGTTGTACTTTATGGTCGAGGTTCCTCAGGGGCCGAAGAAGTAAAAGCAATTCCGAGCCTTGGTCATTATTTTGTAGTATTTGATAAAAGTGGGAAGAATGGGAGAAACCCCGAAGGCACCACAGAGAGTCAAGTAGCCATTAATATGATAGTAGGTGTTAGGACTGAATTGGTTGACTGCTATCCCATGAACTCGAGCCAACTAGCGGAGGAAATGATGGGGAGGGAACCTAAGGCCGCACTCAAGCTAAGCCTTAAAAACTACCATCCAACCTACCCATGGCTCGTACACCTTACACCTATCAGTAGGAACCCGAGTATGAATGGACCGGTGTAAAAAGTAGGTTGACTGTCACTCCCGAACCAAGTCCAGAGTAGCTTTACTTTTGAAACTCTCAACTTCGGTCCAATAACCCTCGGGAACAACATCCTTCACCTCTATAAGGCATGGGTCCGAATGAGGAGTAGTAAGATGAAGAGGAAAAGAAGCCATTTATTTTACCTTGAATCACAGGTCGGAAGAAGCTGATGGGAGCAGATGAGCCGAACGAAAGCAAACTCTGAGCAGCCTGGTCAACCACCGCTTTGTGCCGCCGGTAGAAAAAAAATTCCGTCAAAAGTTTATCAGAAGGGTCAGGAGCGTCGACTAGCCTCCGTACAAATTCTGGCAACCTGACTTCAACACCGCCACCACTACGACGTCGCCATCCCTTAAGCAAACTCACCGCCTGATGAAGAGTAGGGTGATACGTTATTAGAGAGCTTAGGAAGTACTAGAAGGAAGTAGACGAGCAAGAGAAAGAAGCAAGAAAGAGAAGTGAAAATTCCAATTCACTTCTCAACTATTTAAAGAGCGTCCGGGAATACGAAATGTCGCTAGAAGCTCAATCCACACCGTTGATCAAAAAAGTTACCCTGAGATTCACGCCATACTTAAATCGTCATTGCCCAAAGGAAAGCATCTGGCATAACGGTTAAATCATCAATACCCAGAGGAAATCTACCGAGATCCACATGCAACCATTATCACCCTAATACAGATGCATCCGGGAATCAAAAGGGGGTAATTCTAAGGCCCCAACATTACAATGGTCGGATGCACATGTATTCGGGAATCAAAATGGGGCAATTCTAAGGCGCCAACATTACAATGGCCGGATGCACATGCATCCGGAAATCAAAAAGGGGCAATTCTAAGGCCCTAACATTACAATGGCCGGATGCACATGCATCCGGCAACCAAAAGGGGGCAATTCTAAGGCCCCAACATTACAATGGCCGGATGCACATGTATCCGAGAATCAAAAGGGGACAATTCTAAGGCCCCAACATTACAATGGCCGGATGCACATGCATCTGGGAATCAAAAGGGGGCAATTCTAATGCCCCAACATTACAATGGCAGGATGCACATGCATCCGGAAACCAAAAGGGAGCAATTCTAAGGCCCAAACATTACAATGGCTGGATGCACATCCAGCCGAGAATGAAAATGGGGCAATTCTAAGACCCCAACATTACAATATCCGGATACACATGCATCCGGGAACCAAAAGAGGGCAA
>JBBYHH010544886.1:0-10862 GCA_038382905.1 Daphne laureola
TATATGTTACTTACATATGTCACCTTATCATCTTATACTAAAGTCTTTACTTTAAGGTTTTGTGATCTACATTCTGTTTAAGGAGGTGAATTTTAAGCGGTACCATTTGTGACCCCTCCATCTTTCCTGGGAATGTACTTACAATAACTAAGGAGTTGAGAGTACATATAATAAAGGACCTTCTTGGAAGGCTCATTAAGAACATATGTACGAAATTATGGAAACTTGTTTGTATGTTTCTAATTGAGTGCTATATGCATCTCTTTTTCCATGTATGAACATATATGAAATAGTTTTATATGCTTGTTGCTTGAACGAGTCTTGTTATATGTTGATTGAACATTAAAACATGTGATTGCATCATTGTAGATGACAAGTAAGAATATAATTTCTGAACTGAACAAGGACCTGGAATTTAATGGTGAAAACTATTCAATCTGGAAACAAAAGGTCAAGTTCATCCTGATTGAGTAACACACACTTGACATCTTGACCAATGTGGTCAATCCTCCTGAGTCTGGTGGTGATGGGACTGCCTATGTGGCATACCTAAAAAGAGACAACCTGTGTCGGGTGACACTTCTATCTACTATGGTATATGAGATAATGGTTGAGTTCTCTACCATTGAGACTACCAAAGGCATATGGGATGTTGTGAAGGAAAAATATGGTGATGTTTCTATCAAGAAACAAAGGTCTATAATTATGAGGCTTGAGAACTACATTAAGAGACCTGAGCACACCATGAGTTCTCACTTGCATGAAATGTCATGCATGATTCATCAGTTGAAGGAGGCAGGACATGAGCTCTCTGATGAGCAACAAGTGCAAACTATTATTAGGTCTTTACCTGATGAGGAATGCCAATTGATGAAGGTCAATTTGCATCATAATCCTCAAATCAACTCATTCGATGACATTGCCCGCCATTTTTTACTTGAAGCAGAAGTAATGGCTCTTAAGAATCACTCCACGACATATGTTGTCTCCTCCACCTCTAATAACAAATGGGGAAAGAAGGGGAACTGGTTTGGTAAGATCAATAATGTGAATGACAAGGGTAAGACAAAGACTAATGAGAATAGCAGTGAAAATGGACCTAATTTTGATAAGTTCAAGAAGAAGAGGGATATTTCCAAGTGTAAGTGCTTCAACTGTGGCAAGAAAGGCCATTTTACGAAGGATTGCAGAAATCCTGGAAAGGTATGTGTACCTACTATTTATAATGTACATGTTGTGTCATGTACTGTGCTCACTGAAAGTAATTCTTGATGGATTGTAGATTTGGAAGCAATGAACCACATAACTCGAGACAAGTCTTGGTTTGTGGTGTTCAGGAAACTCCCGAGAGGCGTGAAGAATGACTTGATGGGAAATAATGAACTGTTAGAAGTAGCAAGTATTGGGACTTGTAAAGTCCCTATGTGTAATGGATATTTAGTTTATCTGGTTGACATATTATACATACCTGGTATCTGTAGAAACTTGGTTTCTATTTCAAGTTTGTTGAAGTATAATTATAGCTGGACTTTTGAAAATAGTAGTGTTACTATTATGAAAGATAATCATGCTGTGTGTGAATGTATGCTTAACCACAGATTGTATGAACTTAGACCAAGTAGCCACACCAATTCTTCATCTAGTTTCCATGTGACTGAGGATACAAGTGAAATGACTTGGCATGAAAGGCTTGGACACATAAGTCAAGATATGATGAATAAGTTGGCCAAGAGTGGCTTACTTGGATCCTTGACTAAAGTCAACTTACCAAGTTGCCAATCATGCCTTGAAGAAAAGGCAAAAAAGAAGCCATATGAGCATGGCACTAGAAAGAAAGAAGTACTAAGTTTAGTACATTCAGACTTGTGTGGTCCAATGAGAGTGGTATCTAGAAATGGTTCTAGATATTTTATGACATTGACTGATGACTATACTCGATTCACCCGTGTATTCTTACTCAAATCTAAGATAGAGGCCTTATCATACTTTGTGAAGTATGTGAACTTGGTTGAAAACCAATTAGGTAAGAAGATCAAGTCTTTAAGGACTGATAGGGGTGGAGAGTATAGTTCATTAACATTTAAATCATTTTGTGAATCCAAAGGCATTCAAAGAGATTTTACCCTTCCTTATACTCCACAGTAAAATGGGGTATCCGAGAGGAAGAACAGAACTTTAATGGACATGGTGAAGTCCCTGATGGCAAAGTCCAATTTGGACATCACTTATTGGAGTGATGCATTGCTATGTGCGGTGCACATTCTCAATCGAGTGTCTACCAAGAACATTGACACTACTCCATATGAGTTATGAAAAGGAAAGTTCCTGAACTTGAGCTATATGCATCCTTAGGGATGTTTGGCCTATGTACATGTCTTGGACCATCCGTTGAGAAAGTTGGGATCGAGAGGGAACCAATGTGATTTTATGGGTTATTATACAGAATCGAGGGGCTATGTGTACTTGGATACAAGTCAAAAGAATGGTTTGGTTTTTGAAGCTATAAATGCCAACTTTGTGGAAAGTGAGTTTCCTAAAGTTAGTGAATGTAAGGACATAAACTCTTTTGGTCCAATCCTTGAAGAGGATCCTCAAATTGCATAAGGTGCATCTATTCCAGTAGGAATATCTCAACCTATTAGAGTTGCGACACCTAATGTGGTTCCACACCAATTAGAACGGAATCCACGAGTGGATTCACCTGTTTGAGAGGGAGTTGAGATTAATCAAGAGCTTAATGAAGTTCTTCAAGAGGGAGTGCATGAGTTGCCTCCTCATGAGGATATCCATGTTGATGTACCTCTGACGGAGAAAGTGGTTGCTCCAGTCAATTCTCCTTTGAGAAGATCAAAGAGGAAATCGAGAGAACCCAAAAGGTGGGGACTCTCAGAGGGTGAAACTTACTTGGTTACATCAGCAATTGATGAACCAAACGACATCAAAAAAGCTCTTGAAGGTGCGCAGAAAGATGAATGGCTAAAAGTAATGCATGAGGAATTATACTTAATGCATAGGAATGGTGTGTGGAAATTGTCATATCTTCCTCATGACAGGAAGGTTATTGGAAATAAGTGGGTGCTTAAAATTAAGAGGAATTTTGATGGAAGTATCGAGAGATAAAAGGCATCGTTGGTTACCAAGGGATTCACACATAAGGAAGGTATTGATTTCAAGGATACCTTCTCACCTGTAGTGAAGTTTAATTCCATCAGAATACTACTTCCTATTGTAGCAAAGTTGGATTTAGAGTTACATCAAATGGATGTTAAAACTACCTTCCTCAATGGTGATTTGAGTAAAGAGATTTATATCAAACAACCTAAAGGATTTGTTCAAGAAGGTTGTGAGAACAAGGTGTGTAGACTTAAGAAGTCTATCTACGGTCTTAAACAAGCTTCAAGACAATGGTACTTGAAGTTTCATAATGCAATTACAAGCTATGGCTTTGTAATGATACATGAAGACCATTGTGTCTGCTTGTTCTCATCTGAATCCAACTATGCTATTATGACTTTGTATGTAGATGACATACTTATAACATGTAGTGGGCTTGAGTTAGTGACAACCATTAAAGAATGGTAGTCCTCCACTTCGACATGAAGGATATGGGGAAAACTTCTTTCATTCTAGGTGTAAAGATTCACCGGAATAGAAATGAGAGATTGTTAGTTCTTTTACAAGAGTCTTACATTGATAAGATTCTAGAAAGATTTAAATTGACAAACTCAAAGCCCATGAACACCCTCAACTTGCATATGGATGCAAGATTGGTGAGCATATGTGCCCCAAGACACCAAAGGAAAAGGAAGAAACGAAAAACATTTCATATCTTAGTGGTATTGGGTCCTTGATGTATGCTATGTCACCACCATCCCCATTCCCGGCGTGGCGGAAGCGTGCAGTGGCGGTGTCGGGGGAATCGGGCGGTGGCGGCAACATCGATCATGACCTTATCTTAGTATGGCGGACCCGAAAACCCGTCCCTCAATTTTTTTGTCTTAATACAATAACATGCTAATAGTTTAAGGCATTCCGATTATGCCAAAAACCCCCGCTTTGAAACATACATAGTCATGCATATAATCAGGCAATCAACAATATATATAATTGAGTTCCGCTCAACGCCAGATGAACCAGAAAGGAGCCCGACCCATCGTGTTGGGCAAGCACTCCCCGAGTAATGTAACAATATACAAAACCAGTGTAGCAGATCATAATAGCATATCAAGTCTAGACATGCTATCTAACTACATGAGCATATGCATACTACACCTACAGAGCCAGAGTTTACCAGAGAGGAATACATACTATGCCTTAGTGATCGGGTTCGTCAAGAAAACTGATGATCACTCGAGGTACTGCTGCTCTGTTAAAAACACACATAAGGAGTTAACCGTTAGTCCATAATATTGTACTCATACCGATAATCCATATAACCCATATCACATAATCATAAATCCCTCGAGGTCACCCCCATCCCATAACTGTAAATCATCTAAAGAAGCTATGTGTACCTTAGTACAAAATCTCAATAAGACCAAGCATAACTAATTTGCGGGTCTCCCGTAAGCTCCTGAAAAGATTAATCATATAGGGGGTGAGTCCTCCTTTGGTACTCAGTAAGAGGGCAGGTAAGGATCGCGGTTTTAAAAAACAACTTGCATAAGAGGTTAGAGTGAACAGTATGCAATACACTAAACAGTTCATACAACCTAAACAATCACGTGGAATGATATGCAAATGCTCATAACCAATCATTATCCCGTCGGACGTAAAATCGTACCGTAACGACGGCCCCTGATGGTCCTTGCAGAACCAATCGGAGCGCAATATATAATAGTGCGCATGGTACCAGCGAGGGGCGTACGTTCCCCAAAAAATCGTCATCAATCAATAAACTGGTCATAATTTGACAATTCTCAGTTAGGTTTATAAACCTCAAAAGTATATCAGTTGATCACTTAGTGATCCAGAACTTATCAGTATAGGAGTTGATTGTCCCACTCTTGAAACCTACACACCGTTCACCTTACCATATAACTAGCCTCGGGAGTCACTGGGCCCCACCCTCTACGCGAGTACTAGCCATTAACTAGCCTAATATGCATAGTAAATATCCAAGTGATGCATATTAAGAAAGTTAAACCCCTTACCTGGTAAATCTCTAACTTTAAGCGACAATCCGGGGCAATCCATTTTTCAGTAAAAAATCCTCAGAATTTTAGGTTGACTTTCCCTCGATGCCCCGCAACACTCGATATCACTAATCAATCACATATAACTGTTAGGAATTAAATTCCTCAAACAATTGATCGAAGTCCACATACTTAGCAAATTTCACAGTTTCAGTCAACTTCATGAAAAGTTAACCGACCATACATAACATTACTAATTTACCCCTTAACTTCCAATTGACACTTAAGTCCTTCATCTTTTGCCAAATGTTCACTTTGGCCCAAATTACGTAAAAATGACAAACTTACTAAAAAGTTACCAATTCCCCAATTAACTTCATAAGTGTTACATTTCACTTCATTTACCAGTATTTATCAACAAACTCCTTAAAGTTTCCTCAATTGTGCAATTTGGCCCAATTTTTCATAAAGTTGCCAAATTTACCAAAATGCCCTCAGATTTACACTTAGCTTTTCCAAAGCTAATTTCACTTTACTTTTCACCTTTTTGCCAACTAATTTCATATATCTTCCCAACTTTGCATTTTGGTACCACATTTCATAAAATATTCAGAATTACCTAAAATGCCACCAAATTCATACTTAGCTTTAAAAAGACTAAGTTTCACCTTATCTTCTATTAATTACCAAACTAATTCTAAATCTTTAGCAAATCGGCATTTTGGTCCATATTTTCATAAAGTGATAAACTTACCCAAAAGTTATCAATTTTTCATATTTACTTTAAATGAGCTTAATTCACTCCTTTTGTCACTAATTACCAATTATCGCCAAACTTTACCAAAATTTACATTTTGGTCCCAAACTTTTAAAAAGTGACAAAACTTTCCATAATCACCTAATTACCTCATTTTCACCATAATTAATCATTTTCACCCAAATTCATGATTAATTTCACAACACCAAATTTCTATTTATCCTTAACAATTCGGCCTCAACTTGGTTTTTCACCAACAATGTTTTTCTTCTCTAAACTTTCACTAAATTTCTTAAGTGTTCTTCACATACTTATTCCATAACAACTTGATGTTTTCAACAATGAACAACATTTCCATTTTTAACCCAAACTTTCAGCCTTCTTCCAAGAACCACCCTAGAGATTCTTTTTAAACTTTCCACAACAACTCAAGGCCTTAAAATCATCATTAATCCATCATAGTTCATCATTTTAACAAAGAACATACACTTTATTCAAACACTCTCAAATTCAGCCAACATTTCAAAGTGACCATCCATGATGATTCAAGCTTAACTCCAAGCATTAAACATGTTCATAATCAACCCAACAACATGAATCAACACATACTTTAACTTTAACATCAACTTTGTTCATAATCTTCAATTTTTGGCTATAACATGCCATGGTGTTCCAAGATGATTCAAGTTTAGTTCCAAGTATTGAACATGTTCAAAAACCACCCAAGAAGACAAATCAAGCATCAATTTAAATTTCTAACATGCTTTGAATCATGATCACCAAGAACACCAACTTCAAAAATTCATAAAAACTTCCAATCTTCATAGAATCATGTAGTAATTATTTATGCTACTCCATAACAACCATAAATTCATTCTTACCTAAAGAAAATTCCAAGAAATCCTTGTAGAGATTTTTCCAAAAATACTCCAACAATTCAGCCTTGAGTAGAAAATAAACATAATTATTTTTCAAGCTTCCTAACTTGATTAAACTTTGATATAACCTTGGATAAGAGTTTACCTTCTTCACTATTAAAGGTTGATGAAGAATGATGAAGAAAACCTTCCAAGAAAAGCCTTGATTAATTCAGCCAAAGAGGAAAAATGGAGGAGAGGATGTAGTTTCCAACCTGCAACCTCACTTCCTTGAAGGATTACTTGAAAGAACAACTTCACTTCTTTGGATCTTCAAGTTTGATGATGTTTACTGGTAGTTTAGATGTGTTTAGTGTAAGAAAAGGTATGAATAATCAAGAGCAAATTGAGAGAATAATTTGGTAGAGAGAGAGGGAAGCTGCCAAATTGTGAGAGGAAAAGAAATGAAATGGTAGTTTAATTTAGTCAACAAACACCTTTCCTAAAATCACTCCCATACACATTATTTTAATATATACTCTTACACAAATGTTCCCTACCTATTAAAATACTAACCTACACAAAAATATCTCTTTTTTCCCTAATAAATTTGGCAGCCACACTAATTAGGATTAGTGGGCATTTTCGTCCACTTTTCCAAAATGACAATTTTGCCATCCGAAATTGAATTTTTGCAAAATCTCCAGGGACTTATGAAACATCTTAAAAGTGTAAAATCTCTTGGAATGGAGCTCAAATTAGTTCCCGGGATATGAGAATCATCATTAAACTTGTCCATTACATGTAAATCATGGTTTTGGAAATATTAAAAATCCAACCTCCGGGTAATTTTTATCTGAAAATTACTTTCCGCCCAAGGTGACTGTTACATTCTCCCCCCCTTAGGACTCTTGGTCTTCCAAGAGCACCCTCAAACACTGGAACTCATCAGGGTATCTCTTTATCAGATCCTTCTTGGTCTTCGAAGTTGCCTCCTGGTCGATATGATGTGACCAGTGAACTTTAACCATTGGGATCAACTTGTTACAGAGTTTCCGAGTATCCTTTGCCAATAAGGCAAATGGCACCTCCTGATAAGACAAATCTGTCTCCAACCTCAACCTCTAGGTTGGTGCGCCTTTTGTTCACATATGACATGACATGGTCATTCACGGTCTTCATCCTTGTCTGAATTTCCTTAATCTTCTCTATAATCTCTTCGATCACTTAGGGGTCCAACTCATCACTATCTGATACCTCAGACCAACAATAAGGTGTTATGCACCTCCATTCATATAATGCCTCATAAGGTGTCATTTGCATCACAAAGACGCTAAATCTGACCCCTCAGCATGATTCCATGCCTTTCCACCCTTAACTAATCCAGTATATATACCATCGTAACCACTCAGTCGATCAATTCACAATTAGGTTTATAAAACCTCAGAAGCACTTAATTGATCAAATCACAGTAAGGTTCACCGAACCTCAAAAGCCCATTTACCATTTCACAATAAGGTTTCCAGAGGTGATGTAATGATCACGGAACCTGAGAAGAACATAATTGATTCCACCATCTTCTGCTCTGTCGGCATCCCCGACAACTCCTTAGGAAATACTAGATCCATAATATTCAACTCCATGCTATGCTTGATGACCTCGGCGTCAAGGGGTGCAGTAAGAGGTAAACCTCTCCGGAAAGAAAGATGTAACACTTGGCACAGTCTATCTAAACATAGTTCTTCACTAACCAATCAATGCCAAGGATCACATCATACCTAGGTGTATTTAACACCAACAAATTAAATAGTATCTGATGCCTATCGATAGTCAATAGGCACCCTCATGCCATCTCGTTTGTAAACAAGTACTGACTCATGGCAGTACGAACTAGACATATATTAGGAAAATAACTAATAACTAATCACAGCACTAAGGCACATTTCTGTACTACCCTAAACATAGATGCACTAGTATCAAAAAGTGCAAGAATAGAAACATCATTCAGAAATAATGTACCTGTCGGTGGTTCCTTCTGCGCGGTGTCACCCTGTTCAATCTGGAATACTCATCCTGGATGGGCCTACTGAAACCTCGGACCACCCTAAGGTACTCCACGCTCCTAGAAGGCGTTGGGTTGTACCCTTGGTTGGTAATGTAGCTGTCCTTCGATATTTTTCCCTAGTGTCTGCGGGCACTCTCTTACCCAATGCTCTATAGAATTGCACCTAAGGTATCCGCCCGTCTGGCGGTAAAATGTCTATCCGATGTGTCATTGGTCACAAAATTGGCAATACCATGTTGCCCCTACAATACCCTTGCCCTTATCATTAGGGCCTACCTTGCTGAATCGGCCGGAACTCCTACTCGGTCTCTGCTATCCCGTACTCCTCCCGCTGCTCTTGGGTTGGGAAGATACTACTCTGCCAGCTGACTCATCTGCCTAGATTAGGAAGGCTCTCTATACCGCATCATGATAGACTGTGATACTAAATGGCACCAAGTACCTCCTGATCTCAACCCGATGGCCTCAGACAAACCTCTTGGCCTTCTCACTCTCCTTCGCGTTGTACTAGGGGACATACCGCACAAGCCTGTTGAACTCATGCTCATAGTCAGTAATAGTCTTGCTCCCCTAGTCAAGCTGGTCAAACTCTATCTGCCTGGAGTCCCTGACCGCATATCCGACCCATCTCTTTAGGAAAAGGTGGGTGAACTCATCCCATCTCATGTCGGGGTCCCGCCATCTTTGCTGCGTGTACTCTGCTGTCCTCATCCCGGTCACCCCTGCCACCAGTTGTACGCTCTGGAACGTAGGTGGAAGGCGGCCAGCGTAACCATCTTCTATGATGGGAGGCCCAGCGTCACTAGAAGACGCTCAATATTGCTATACCAGGACTCAGCTGTCTTTGGCCCGCTCTTACCAGTAAGTCTAGGGGGATTTAGGCGCTGGAAGTGCTCCATCATTGTAACCCCATCATAAGCTATAGCGTGCTCTACCCGGGGCCTCAGGGTCCTGCGAGAATACTCAGAACCATCATCATCCCAGTCTTGGTGATGATGGCACGGAAGTAAATCTTTTCCATCCCTGTGACGGTCGTGTATAGAGTGGTCGACTCTGTCCTCTGGTCCCACTCCCCATGCACAAGGGGGATTCCTACGCTCTGGCTGCTCCTCAAGAGTCGGATCTCTATATTAATTCCTGGAGCTGGTGAGGATAGTAGTGGTGGCGGTATGGGTGTCAGGATCTGCCATCTTTGTGGTCAGATCATCAGAATGATCACCGTCGCTCTCTTCCAGTCCCTCGGTCCAGACCCTATTTAGGGCCGAACATATCTCTCCTAATACTTGCAGCACGTTCGTCTGAACCCTTTGCTGCGGTGGGGGTACTGGCTGGGCTGGTTGCTTTTGGGGTTGTTCTCGTTTCCTTCCCTGATTAGGAGGAGGATCCAGTCCCGGATTCTCAGAAGGTAAAGCTCGATTTTCATGAGTATTTACCATGATCTGAAATTTACATAAGAAAGAGCACAACATAATGGTTAACTATCAATAACAACAAGAAGAAGTATTCCTAATGGCTCTGTAGTGTAGATGCAATGTATGATGCAGAATATCTCATCATAATAACTAAAATATACTACACTAAATCAGAATTTCGGCAGCAACTTTCTGCTCGCTTAACTTCAGGTTCGGATGTCTATGTCCTTTATGGAAACATCCCATGCGATTTCCAATTTATCGAAAACAAACTAAACCTTCTATTATGCTAAGCATTTTTAGACCGATCGTCCAAAATCCTACCTCTCGTTCCAAAACAGTTCTCGTAAAGAGAGGGCCATCCTCTTTACTAAACTATCCTGGATTTGATCGGTGGAACAAAGGACTTGTCTGCCTAAACACACCTAACATAAACCTGGCTCTGATATCAAGTTGTCACCACCATCCCCATTCTCGACGTGGCGAAAGCGTGCGGTAGTAGTGTCGGTGGAATTGGGCGGTGGCGGTGACGTCGATCGTGACATTATCTTAGTGTGGCGGACCTGAAAACCCGTCCCTCAAACTTTTTTCTCTTAATACAATAACATGCTAATAGTTTAAGGCATTCCGATTATG
>JBBYHH010544997.1:0-10860 GCA_038382905.1 Daphne laureola
TTGGGATTAAAATGCAAAGTATGCAAAAGTGCAAGAATTCATGTGTTATTAAGAACACATTGCATATTTTGGTAATTATTGAGCATTTAGATCCATTTTCTTGTTTAGTGTGGACTTGTTTCTAAGCCACATTCATAGAGAAATCTAAGAATACATGTTGGATATTAATACTATGGAAGCAACGATCATATTCTTCATCAGATCAAGGAAATCCTAGATTGACAAGATACAATCAGCTTATATATGGAAAGAAATCAAAGAACGCTTGATGCAGCAGGCATCAACGCGTTAATGAGCAGAAATCTCAAAACACAAGCTTTAAAGCAATCATTCAAGAAGCTAATCACTCCACTGTTGAGATACATCTATGAGAGAAAGATTACAACCTTGAAGCTCTCAAAGAAGCCAAAGATCAAAGGAGAAAATCCATCAAGTTGCTGAAGCTAGTCTTCATCAAAGCATTGATGGAAGAAGAAAAACTTCTGCAAAGATCTGCAACGACTAGAAATCAATTAGCCAACGGTCAGAAAGCTCCAAAAAGGAAACAATTCATTCACAATGGCTATGAAATGATTTCAGATACTCCTACCCAATTATGCATAACTTGGAGCATATAAAAGCCAAAGCTAAAGCACACACACAATACTGAGATCATATCAGATGCATCTGTACATTCTTCATCATCCTCTTCACCCTCACAGATCAAAGAAACTCTTGAAGCTATCACTCATAAAGCTGCAATCCTCTTGAAGATCATCTGCAACAAGCTTTAACTACATTAGAGAGTTCATCAACAGAGAAGCCTTTCTATTTCCATATCTCATATATGTATAAGGCTATCTCTTTCTAGACCGTACATAGATCAACTTCATTAGTGGGTGGTGATAGACCAGTTCTTCATCACTGATTAAATAAAACTTCCCAAGGAAGAGGAAGGTTGATACGATACTCTATCAACACATTGATCATAGCGTTGCTGTCTACATTATAAGTTTTCTTAGTCAGGCAACCTTGGTGTAAAGTCCTGTGTGTCGGGCAAACATTGTATAAAGTCTTGTGTGTTAGGAAATTATGAGAGTCGTGTTAGTCAGGTAATTGGTTAAGTCCTGTTAGTCATGCATTTGACATAAAGTCCTATGTGTCAAGCAATGTTGTTCAAGTCTTATGTGTCATGCAGTCTGCATAAGCCCTGTGTTTCAGACCTCAGTTCTAGTGGAGAAAATTTCAAGTGTGACTTGAGTAGAGGACTTAGCTTGAGTTGACTGAACCTTTATAAATCTATGTGTCATTCTCTCTTCTACACACTTCTATCAGTGCACACCATCAACATGTTGATATATTGCTACTACAAGTATACTCAACTCTGATTTATCAACGTGTTGATTAGAAGGTTTTGGTTGAAAATCCAAAGGTTTTAAATCTGTTTTAAGACCAATTCACCCCCCTCTTAGGCATACTTGTGTCTACAATTGGTATTAGAGCCATATTTCTCTTAAAGAACTTTATGGTTTAGAGATAAAGATCAGATGGCTTGCACATGTGTGTCTAAAGGATAAAGTTTATTTGCACCTCCCTTACTTAACACTGTAAATTTCAAGTGGTGGAAAATCAGGATGGAGACATACATTAAAACTCAGGATGACAAGTTATGGAGAAGTGTTTAGCATGGACCACTAAATGTTCCATCCAAACCACTCAATGAGTACACATCAGAGGATGATAGAAATTGCTCTATCAATGCTCAGGCAGTAAGCTTGTTATTATCTGCTCTTACTCCTGAAGTTACGACTATCATTTACAACTGTGATAGTACACAAGAGATGTGGAATGCTCTAATAAGTGAGAATGATAAACAACAATTAGTATGTTCAAATGGGACAAAAGAAAATGAGTCTTTTTCTTCTGAAGATACAATTCAGGACTGAAACTTTGGAATAAAATGAGGAGAAGAATCCCCCAGAAGAAAATCTTCTCTCACAACTAGAAAGGAAGAATGGTTCAATGGAAGAGAAGACATCTACTACATGATAGCTAAACAAGACAAACAAGTGTCTTTATGTTCAGAATCTTCTTGCTTTAGTAGCTATCAACGTGTTGATCCAATGGCAGAACTTAAGAATAACTGTCTAGACTACGAATCTCGTGTTAAGAAACTAAAATATAAAAAGATCAATCTAGTGAAAGAAATGACAAGTCTAAAAGAGAAACACTTGGCAAGATTTACTGAAGGAGAAAGAAACTTGAATCTCCTGCTTGGTAATCAAAGAGCTACATATGAAAAAGCTGGAATTGGTTACCAGCCAGATCAGGAACAAGTCATTTAAAAAAAAAAGGTTTCAAACACTACTCTTATCACTTGCCATGTCTGTCACAAGAAGGGTCACTCAAACCAGGACTATATATTTAGAAATATAAAGGTTATTTTTGTTTGGAAACAAATTTGGGCTATTCAAACAGCTACCAACAAGTTTGGAACCAAGACGTGGGTTCCAAAGCTGATTTGAATTTATCAACATGTTGATAGGTAACAAGGAAGGAGACTTGGTACTTGGATAGTGGATGCTCAAGACATATGACAAGAGATACATACAAATTTCTCAGTCTTATATCTAAAGAAGGTGGTATAGTCTCATTTGACGACAACATCAAAGGTCAAGTTGTTGGTGTTGGAGAAATTGGTAAGACCACTTCCTTCACCATCAACAATGTGTTGTTAGTTAAAGGTTCAATGCATAATCTGATAAGTATCAGTGAACTATGGGATACTGGCTTCAAGTTAATTTTTAAACCAGAACTCTGTCATGTAATTGACAAAGGTTAAAATAAAACCTTGTTTGTTGGCAGAAGATGTGGAAATATCTACACTGTTGACTTTTATCAATTTTCTACTTTTAGTTTCAAATGTCTTATTGCTGCTAACAAAGATGAAGGATGGCTTTGGAAAAAAAGACTTGGACATGAGAGTATGCATATCATCTCCAATCTAGCTAAAAAGAGCCTAGTTAGAGGATTCCCAAATCTCAGATTTGACAAGGACAAGGAATGTGAAGCTTGCATCATAGGAAAGCAAGCAAGGGAAACTTTCAAAGAAAAGAATCAAATTTGCACATCAAGAGCTCTGGAGTTGCTACATATAGATCTATTTAGACCTATTAATCCTACAAGCATAAGTGGGAAGAGATACTGCCTGGTGATAGTTGATGACTACACTAGATACACTTGGGTCTTCTTCTTAGCCAAGAAGAGTGACAAATACAAGGAGTTAAACATCTTCTACAAGAGAGTACAAAATGAAAGAGTTAAAAACGTTGTTGCTATCAGAAGTGACAATGAATGTGAGTTTGAAAACTCTGATTCAAACACTCTATGTGATTCACTTGGTATTACTCAAAACTTCTCTGTTGCAATAACACCTCAGTAAAATGGGGTTGAAGAAAGGAAGAACAAGACCATTGTGGAGATGGAGAGAAGAACGTTGAATGAGTACAAACTGTCAAAGTACTTTTGGGTAGAAGTAGCAAACATAGCCTACCACATACTCAACAGGGTCACCATCAGATCTCACCTGAACAAAACACCCTATGAGCTGTGAAAGGGAAAAAAACCAGACATCTCCTACTTCCACACTTTCGGCTGTAGGTGTTTTATACTGAACAATGGTAAGAACAATATTGGAAAGTTTGATGCCAAGAATGATGAACCCATATTCTTGGGTTACTCAACCAGGAGTAAGGTTTATAGAGTTTACAACAAAATCTCTCTGAAATTTGAAGAATCCATTCACATTATGTTTACTGAGATTAACCCTCAAATAGAAGAGGAAGATATTTTTGCAAATGATGCAGGAATCACAAACAAAGAAGAAGACAAAATAGAACAACCCGTTGATACCAGTACCAGTCAATGCGTTAATGAGAAAATAGAAGAGTATGTTGATAATGAAGAGAAATATTCACCAAACACAGATTAGCATAAGGATAAGCCATTGACTTTGTTGTCTTCAACCACTTTGTTTTGATGATTTAAAAACCTTGAGGACTATTTTGCAAAGTTTTGATAAGATTAAGTGCACTCACCAAGATAATCATTTATTGGTTGATTAGATAAAAACTATTGGGATTAAATTGCAAAGTATGCAAAAGTACAAGAATTCATGTGTTATGAAGAACACTTTGCATATTTCGGTAAATGAGCATTTAGATGCAATTTCATCATTAATGTGGACTTGTTTATTATCCACATTTGTAGATAAATCGAAGATAATATGGTGAAGTTCAATCCGATGGAAGCAACGGTCGAATTACTCATCAGATCAAGGAGATCTTAGATTGACAAGATACAATCAGCTCATATATTTAAAGAAATCAAAGGAACGCTTGATGTAGAAGGCATCAATGTGTTGATGACTAGAAGGCTCAAAATGCAAGCTTCATGATTCACAAGCTTTGAAGAATCCATTAAAGAAGTAAATCACTCCACTGGTGAGCAACAATAATGAGAGAAACATTACAAGTTTGAAGCTCTCAAAGAAACCAAAGATCAATAGAGAAACTCCATCAAGTTGCTGACGCTAGTCTTCATCAACGCGTTGATGGAAGAAGAACAAAATCTGTGAAGTTTTACAACAGCTAAAAATAAATTTACCAACGGTCAAAAAGCTCCAAAATGGAAACTATTCATACACAACGACTATGAATTAATGTCAGACGCTCCTACCCATTTGTGATAAACTTGGAGCCTATAAAAGCCGAAGGAAGAGATGAACACAAATACACACAACAAACAACACATATACATCTCTGTACATTCTATGAGTACTCTTCATCATCCTCATCACTCTCACAGATCATCAAAAAAATTCTTGAGCTATCACTCACAAAGCTTCAATCATCCTGAAGATCATATGCAACAAGCTTTGACAACACGAGAAGGGAGTTCATCATTAGAGAAGCTTATTCTACACATTACATCTCTATTTTGTATAAGGCTATCTATTTTGAGCTTACATTGATCAACATCTTTAGTTGGTGGTGATTAACCAGTTCTTCATCAATAATTAAGTGATACTTCCCAAGGAAGAGGAAGGTTGATAGACTACTCTATCAACGCATTGATCACAACGTTGCTATCTACATTCTAAGTCCTATTAGTTAGGCAACCTTGGTGTAAAGTCCTGTGTGTCGGGCAGCCATTGTACAAAGTCCTGTTAGTTAGACATTTGAGAAAGTCTTGTTAGTCAGGCAATTGGTTAAGTCCTGTTAGTCATGCATTTTGGCGTAAAATCTTGTTAGTAAGACAACCTTTGTTTAAGTCATGTGTGCCAAGCACTCTATATAAGCCCTGTGTGTTAGGCCTCAGTTCTAGTAGAGAAAATATCAAGTGTGACTTGAGTAGAGGACGTAGGTCATGTGGACAAAACCTTTATAAATCTTTGTGTCCTTCATTCTTCTACACACTTCTGTCAGTGCAAACCATCAACGTGTTGATATCTTGCTGCTGCAAGTATACTCAACTCTGATATTATCAATGTGTTGATCAAAGAGTTTTGGTTGAAAAGCCAGAGGTTTTAAATATATTTTAAGACTAATTCATCCCCCCTCTTGGCCATACTTGGGTCTATAATTGGTATCAGAACTTGGTTTCTCTTAAAAACCCGTGCAGGTTAGTGATAAAGATCAAATGGCTTACACTTGTGTGTATAAAGGACAAAGTTCATATACATCTCCCCTATTTGACTCTGTAAATTTTAGGTGGTGGAAAATTAGAATGAAGACATACATCAAGACTCAGGATTACAAGTTATGGAGAATCATTAAGCATGGACCACTGAATGTTCCATCAAAATCACTCAATGAATATACATCAGAGGATGACAACAATTGTTCCATTAATGCTTATGCAGTAAGTCTACTACTATGTGCTCTCACCTCTAAAGTTACTAACATCATTTACCACTATGATAGTGCAAAGAAGATGTGGAATGATCTAACTAGATAGTATGATTCACAAGAATGGCAACAACAGGTGCAAGACTACCAAGTTGAAGGGTAACAATAAGTAGAACAGAGTGGAGTAGGACATACTGAGCAACATGGTACCACAAATGATAATTCTCATGTACATGATGTTGAGAGTATGAAAGATGAAGACAGGGAAGATGAGGAAAGAAGACACCCTCGTGCTAGGAGGGTACGGTCAGAGGTTAGTCGTGTTTCCAGACCTGACTGTTCTGTTCAGGATCGCTCTCATGATGATGTAGTTCATCGACATCATAGGAGACACATGGATGATGACCATGAGGACACAGAGGGGTCCCATAGGTCCAGAAGATGATGAACATAGCAAAAACATTAGACTGAAGAGATGTAACTACTTGAACGATTCCAACATTTGTTACCTCCAAGATTCAATGGCAGGGGAGGACCTGAAGCAGCTGAGATATGGTTTAATAGGATATATTCGATGTTTAAGAGGTTACATTTTCCTTCCACCACGATGGTATCACTAGTTACTTATAATCTGGAGAGTCGTGCTGATATTTGGTGGAAGAGTATCCAAAATAGGTGAACGACAGAGCGAGCTCAAAGAAGAGAGCCTAATGAAGATATGACTTAGGAGGAGTTTTCACAGTTGTTTCATGATCAATATATTAGAGATGTTGTTCGAGACCTTCGACAAACTCAGTTTGATAATCTATTTCAAGGTAACATGAACGTTCTTGACTATGAACATGAGTTTGATCGATTAGTTTGATACATTCCTCAGTATCATGGCATGGAGGAACAGAAGGCATGAATATTTATACGAGTGCTGCGCCTTGACATCAACAGAGCCCTGTGGCCATTGAGTATTTCTACATATCATGAGGCCATACAGAAAGCGCAGCTTATGGAACAAGAGGAGACTGAGAGTAGATATATTCCTTTTAAACCTAGAGAGAGTGCGATAGGTGTAGGACAATGAAGGGTACCTCAGAATACATTCCATCATGGTAAACGATGTTATCGTGAGACTGGTGGATGTTTGAAATGTGGATCGACAGATTACTAGATCAGAGACTGTCCAAAGGTACCAAGAAGACTCAGGTAACTGGCCTAGAGTTTAGTACAATGTACCCTTGGGGAAATGAGCACCATAAAGAGGGCCAGGATAGCAGCAACAACAACAAAGATCAGGCAATGTTTTTCAATTAGAGAAAGGAGAATCTTCCAAACAATGAGCACTAAAAGGTACATTATATTTAAATGATATGCCAATAGATGTTCTATTTGACACAAGTACATCAATCTCTATTGTGACACAGAAGTATGCTTTGTCTTAAAATCTGTTTATTGGTTATATGCCTTACATTTCCTTGGTGAAGACAACTGGGAGTCAATGTCTCTTTTCAAATGAGATAGGAAAAGATTATGTGTTAACTGTGGGGAAGAACAAGATTCTTACTGATCTGTTGGTGCTTAATATTCCAAAGTATGATGTGGTTTTAGGCATGGATTGGTTATCAAAGAATCATGTGCAGATTAATTGTGCTAAGGGAGAGATCATTTTATCTTCTGGTGAAGTGTTGCCATTATAAATCTCTTCAGAGTTAGTGTATGAAATGCACAGTATGGAATTAGAGATTCTTGATGAGATACCAGTGATAGATGAGGAAGAGTATTATGAACTGAACTCAACAAGTATCAAAGTTGAATTGGACAAGATACCTATTGTGAGAAACTTTTCATAAATTTTTCCTGAAGATCTACCAGGTATGCCACCGCCTCGAGAGATAGTATTTGAGATATTGCTTTAACCAGGTTATACCCCTATTTCCATTCCTCCTTATCATATACCTATGATGGAAATGAACAATCTTAAAAAATAACTTGATGAATTACTTGAGAAAGGGTTCATAAGGCCGAGTACTTCTCCGTGGGGTGCTCCAGTTCTTTTTGTGAAAAAGAAGGATGAAACCTTGAGGTTATGTATTGATTACAGGAAATTGAATGCTATAACTATGAAGAATAAGTACCCTCTACCCAGGATTGATTATTTATTTGTTCAGTTAAAAGGAGCTAAATTCTTTTCAAAGATTGATATGAGATCAGGGTACTTTCAGCTCAGAGTTAAGGAAGAGGACATACCGAAGACACCTTTCAGAACACGGTATGGTCACTATGAATACATGGTCATGCCATTTGGCTTGACTAATGTTCCTGTAGCTTTTATGGACATGATGAACAGGGTTTTCCAACCTTATCTAGACTCATTTGTGGTAGTGTTCATTGATGAGATCCTAGTGTACTCCAAGGATAAAAATGAACATCAAGACCATTTGAGGACTATTCTACAGACGTTACAAAATCATCAACTGTACGCTAAATTTTCTAAATGTGAGTTCTAGATCAATGAGGTATCATTTCTCAGACATGTCATGTCACCACCACCCCCGGCGCCCCCATTGTTCTGTGGAGGAAGAATCTTGTGGCAGCGGGGGAGACCGGGCAGTGGCAGTAGACGTTGATTCACTTATGTGACTACTAACTTGCGAGCCCAGCAGAAAAAAACCCAACCCGAAAATTTTCTTCCTTAAGTTATTATTTTCTAACGTGTATTAGATTTTTAGGCGTCCTATTTTCACCTTAAACCTGCACCCAAAAACAAGTTAGCGTTCTTCAGAAAATCACGCGACCCGAGCAGGCATATAATAGATACAACGATGAGGAGACCCGCCACTTCGTTAGGCCAGACACTCCCCGATAATAGTTATACAGGCTTGTATAAATTCTAACTACTGAAGTATGCATGTCACTAGTTCTACAGACCCAAGTGCTTACTAAATTAGGAAACGTACTGTGCTGGAGTAGTCAGAGTCTACTACCGACTAGCAACTCCAGAATCTGCCGCTGCTGCTACACAAACACAGAAGTTATCCATTAGCAATTTCACAATAAGTTCTCATGTGTCTCACTCGATTACCACTATATCACCTCTATCGAGACTACTCCCTCAACATTACCAATAACCATTATTGATAAACCATATGTACCTTTTGTACCAAATAACAGAATGACCAGGCAGAGCTATCCCGCGGGTCATGATCCAGATACTCCTAAAAATTATTAATGTATTGGGGGTGAGTCCTCGAGAGGTCCTAAGTAAGGGGGTAGGTAAGGATCACAGTTTTTATTTAAAAACGTTACCTGCATAAGATCACAGTTTTTATTAGCGTGCAATGTACTAGCAGTTTACACAACCTAAGATCACATGCTTAATGATGTCAAATAAAATGATATGCAAATTTCATACATCCCGTCAGACGCCATCGCTCAAGTCAACATCCCGAAGGATGGTAGGCGGATGTAGTATTTCCCCCGGCAGCACGCCAGCCTACTCGAGTTCTTACTACCGACAGCCCCCTTTCTCGGGGTTTAGAACAACGACATGGTACCAGTCTAGGGTGTACATCCATATTTTACTATCCTCCAGTCTTAAAAGACCATGCTCTCCGAGCTTAAAGTAACTATTTCTCCGTCAACTCATGATCGGTCTGATCAGAGGACATTTCAATCCTAAGATCGGTTCACCCAAGGTTTGAAAAAAAAGCCTCCATCCGATAACCTTACCATGTAACTAGCCTCAGGAGTCACTAGGCCCCACCCTCAACTCAAGTACTAGTCATTAACTAACCTAATATGTATAAGGAAAACCGATATCGCATATTATGAAAATTAAACCCCTTACATATTTGACGACCACTATCGATGTGCGGTGACGACCCGAGTCAATGTTGTTTCTCGGCAGCCGACCTTTAATTAGACAATTTACAACTTGTAAGGTTTTAGACTTAACTAAAATTCTACTTTTCGTACATTATTCACCATGTTGACTAAAAAGTGAACTGTTGACCAAACTGGTCAAACCTTACTTAAAAGTGGTTTAACAACTTGTAATTTATCCAGATTTCCACTTAAGCAATAATTAATCATTTCTTATGAATAATTACACACACAGTCCCTATACTTTTTCAAAATGCATATTTTAGCCCAATTTTACATGAAGTGTCCAAATACACTTAAATGCTCCAAATTTTTCACTTATAGTTAAAGAAGCTTACTTTTTCTTCTTTTACCCATAATTGCAAACTTAGTCCTTATACTTTTTCCAGATTTCCAATTTGGCCTCAACCTTATGGAAAATGACCAAAGTCACCCCAAACTTCACATCTTTCATATTTAGTCTTAATTATACTAACTTTTACTTCATTATAATAATTAGTCAACCATTTGACTAAAAGTCAACCAGTTGAGCAAAAGTCAACCCTTTGACTATCTTGGTCAAACTAAGCTTATAAGTGGTCAAACAACCTGTAAATTTACCAATTTGCCACTTAAGCTTTACTTAACCATTATTTAAGCTTAATTACACATTTAGTCCTTAGACTTTCTTCCAAACTCATAATTTGACCCAGAATTGCATAACTTATCCATTTTCACTTATTTCTTCATAGTTCTTTCCAAAACTCATCCTTAACTTCAATAATTGCCAAATTTCATACTTAATCTTAAATGAGCACAGTTAACTTTATTTTGTCACTATTCGCCACTTAACCTCAACTTTTACCAAATTTTACAATTTGGTCCCTAACTTTCCAAAAGTGACAAAACTTATCCAAATTATCTATTTAGCTCATTTTCACCACACTTTATCACTTTTCACCCAAAAATTCAACTTCTTCACAATGTTCATTTTTGGCCCAAACTTTCAAATCTTCCAAATTTGTCATTCTTCTTTCAATTTTAACCAAACTTTTACCAACTTCCTTACATGTTATTAGCATGCATTTTCCAACTTTATTTCATGATTTCTCCAACAAAA
>JBBYHH010545108.1:0-10860 GCA_038382905.1 Daphne laureola
TTCCTATTTTATTTTAAAAAAGTTTGATCCAAAAATTGTATTCGATCACCATAAGAGAGAGAAATCCATATATATTGGATTGAGATTCCAATTAAACCGTCAATGATTTAAATGGGATAGTTAGATAGAAAAAGAAATCCAATTTTTTTTAATTGAACTGTATAAAAAAGACTGATGAAGGATAAAGTGGAATTTCACTGTTTTTCTTTTATTTCATTTTGAAATAGAAAGTTAGAATGAAAAAGTAGGGGAAATTGTCATATTCAGAAGAAATTCTATGAAGCCCCAGGACTACCCAAAAACATGTTCTGCACGTTTAAAACAAAGCCCCGGTACTCCAACATTAATTTTGGCAAAATGATCCGGAATTCTTATACCAAATCCATAATGTGAAATCCCATGGACAAAAATCTTAAATAAATTCCTGGGATGCGACACTTAGCAGAAAATGTGTCCCACACGTTCAAACGGAGTCCCGGTACTAACAGATTCTGGTCTCGAATAAAATATGTGAAAATGTTTGCCAACGCCCTAGGTTGGTCTGTAACATTTAACTTGCAATCCTCCTCCTTTGACCTGAGACTTGTTGACTTGGTCTTTTAACTGCTAAATTGAGTCTCGAGCCTCCTAATTGCATCATTTTAGCTCCATTTCACATTGCATCCATGCATCTACAAAATAATCAAAGATAACAAGTAGAATGCAGTAATGATCCAATTTATGTACAAAATATGTATGAATTGTATGAAAATACCACATAAAAGTGTGCGTGTTTTGACACTCATCACACACATGAATTATGCCAATTGCCTGACTAACAGAACTTGAAAAAACACAGGTAAATTTTGATTAACCCATTGATAGATAAACTATCAACCTTCCTCTTTCTTGGAAAGTATCACACAATGAATGATGTAGAACTGGTCAAACAAAACCAATATGTGTAGTTGATCTACGTAATGTAAAAAAATGAGGCTTCTTTTTGGACGACTCTAATCTGAGTGATCAAAGATGTTGATGATAATCTTTTTGAGTATGCAGCTTTGTGATGTGTGATTTCAAGATTTTTTAGATCTTGAGAATGAGTAGGATGAGAAGTTAGCTCTGTAAAATATGATCAGTGTATATGTATGTTCATTTCTTGTCTTCTCTTCACCCGTGTTCTTTATATAGGCTCCAGATTGTGTCGAATGTGTGTAGGAGCATCTTCAATATCCTCTATAGTTGTTGTGTTTGAAATCTTTCCATTTGGAGTGTGTTTGAATGTTTAAACTAGCCATTGCAACTCCTTGGATTTTATGGCTTCTTCCATCAACGCGTTGATGAAGACAGACTTCAACAACTTGATGGATTTTCCTTCTTGACCTTTGATCATCTTGGCTTCTTTTGATTCATATAACTTCATCGAGATGTTTATCTCAGTTATAAAGTGGATGGCTTCATCATTGAGATCTCTCTGCCTTGAAAAGTATGGTGTTTGATTCTTAAGCAAAATGGCATCAACGTATTGATGCTGAGCGCATCCAACGCTTGGAAGATTTTATTTCCATTCTTTATCTGATCGCTTCTAAATATTCTTTTTTCTCCATGATTCAACTTGATTTGATGTTGATTTTTTCCATATCTTGCATCTTCGACATTTCTTCTACAAATTCCTATGAATTTGGCTACGAAACAAGTCACATTAATCTTGAATTTGTATGAAAAACATGTATATGCAGAAGAGTGAATATGAGTCAAATATCACATAACTTCTTGTTCTTTTCAACAAATTGGAATTGTATCTGAACAATTTATTGTTTAAAACCGAGAATAATAATATTTTAACAAATCATTGACTTTATCAAAATTTTACGTTTTGGTCCTCAAGGTTTTGGAATCATGTTGTGTGTGCAAACACACACACATTTTCTTGATGTTTAAGATATAAAAAACATCATTAGTGCTTGATTTTCATGACTTTTATGTACTTTACTTGTTAAGTTCTATCTTTTGCAGGTGTAAGGATATTGAGGTACAAATGGAGTTCAATGGACATAAAATAGGCGCTTGGGGTGGAGTTTATACAATTGCGAAGCATCGTGGAAAATCCCAGGCTAAAGTGAAAAGTGCAAGTCTCAAAGAGGAGTTAAGGAGGACTCAATTGCACAATTGGCAAAGATGGCATACCTAATTGAAGAGAAGGAGGCGATATGTAGTGGCGGCACCATGCCACCACCAAATCCCGCCACTTACTCCTCGAGGTACCATATTGAGGAGCTAGGAGGCGGTAGAAGGTGCTAGTCTAGAGCTGAAGATGGGAGATGATGCCACTTCAAGCCACTCCCAGGCGCCAAAAGGAGTCGCTACTTAAGGCCATTTTTGTGGGAGGCGCCACTTGCTCGCACCATGATCCGGTCTCACTATACCGCCTCAGCTTCTCTCTCTCTTGTTTGTTAGATGTCATTTTGTCAGTTTGTCTATTATGTAACCGAATTGTAAGCCATTTTAGGACATTAGGTGTCACCACCAACCCCCACGCTACACGGCCCAGTGGGAAGCGGACGTGGGGTCGGAAGGGTGGCGGTGAACTAAACAATAATTCTTACAATGCGCAACTAATATGTGGGTTTAAACCACTTTTCAGGTCCCTGTTTACAGAATTCATTAACACAAATTTTTTTCTTTCCTTATACCTGCATTTCAGAATTTCACAATAACAACAGATATACTGAGCTCCACTAAGGCCAGATATTCTGAAAGAAGGCTGCCTCAGGCAAGCACTTCCTGATGAAATAAACATAAATAACCAGCATCATGGTATTTACAACATATACATAATCTCAAAATCCACAACATGAACATTCTATTCCTGAACTTCCAAGTCTATATGGTCATGCATACTATGCTACAGAGCTTTCTAACATAGCTACCAGAGTGTACATACAATATCCGAGGGTCGGGTCAACAAATTTCTGACAAGAAGCCCGACTCAACTGCTGCTGCTGCTAGCTGCGATACAACACAGAAGGATAAACTATTAGTAGCATTCTTAATGTACTCGATCAGACAATCAGTAATCAGTACCCATAACCCAATTCACAAAATGCTATTGCTTCCCATTAACATTTCCGTTTTATATCCATCACAGTTTCCCCTCGGTCCACCCCCGATACCACAATCACAATTACCGTACACATTCACTTAAGGAGCTATTGTACCTAAGGTACAAAATCACTATTGGCTAAGCGGTACTACTCCGCAGGCCCAGAACCAGATGCTTCTGAAATATATGAAATTAAGGGGGTGAGTTCCCGAGAGAACTCAGTAAGGGTGTAGGTAGAAGTACAGGTTTTCTTCACCTTTGACCTGCAATGAAAATGTCAGTGTAACAGATACATATAATAATATGAATGCAATGCGCGATTCCCTTTTTCAATGATGTACCGAAGTACATTTTACAGTTCCAACCCGCACACCACGAAGGCCTCCCGTGATCCTCTTTCATACCACAAGAAGTTCCCTACTCAATATGTGCGTATGGTACCAGCGAGGGCCTAAGACCCTTTAACCATCATTAGACAATCAATCGGTCAATCAGTCATAGAGTCCATGCTGTGAACAAATGGTTCGGTGGTCATGTTAACTCACAGAACCATAACACGTTGTGTCGTAAGCAGTTAGTTTGGGTCACGCAGACTCGTGAACCACGACACATTTCAGTATAGTTGGTATCACTATGTCACAAGCACTTAGTTTGGTGGTCACATAGACACACAGAACCGTGACACATTGTGTCGCAAGCAGAAGGTTTAGGGTCACAAAAACGTATGAACCATGACACTTTACTTGGCGATCAGTGGGTCCGGTGGTCACGAGGACGCACAAAACCGTTCCATTATCCGTGTACCTGCACACCTTTACCGCTACCATGAAACCAGTCATATACCCCACCACCGGTATAAGACTGATCTCAACCAAATGAAATGACACTAAGAGTTACCTTAATACGCATTTAAAAAGGTTGAACCCTTACCTGAAAACAATAGAAATACAATCCGAAATCCGATCCTTTTCCCATGTACTACCGGTAGTTGTCATCGGTAGCCTTCACTTGGATGCTCCAGCGACCAACACTAACTCTGAACAATCATATAAATAATTCGGAATCAATATCTATCTTTTCACCTTTGCTTTTTCCGCCACTTAGCCATTTTCCCGTTTTCTGACCATTTTCAGAAAAATACCAAAATCCTCTAATCCTTGTCCATTCTATCCTCAATCCTTAACACATTCAATTCCCATCATTGTCTAACAATTCTCAACGTTAAACCTTAACTTTACCTTAATTGAATATTTTGGCCATAATTCCCAAATTGGCCAATTCTTATTCAATTTTCACACAACTTCATTTACATGCATAATAGCACTTTCTTAGAACGTTCATAGCTAAAGATTTCACTTTCCTTTACAAATTTCAAGCATAATCACCATTTTCGGTTTTGACGAGTTTTTCTAAAAAACCGACCAAACGTTAACCAATTTCTCTATAACTTCATATGCATGTTTGATGAGCTATTTTAAGATCATCCATACTCAAACATCTCACTTTTCCTTCATATTTCATCATTTTGTAAAATTGACCAACGATGAACTTATTCCAAAATTTCACTATCCGCAATGATTTGTAACTTGTTCCAAGTATTAAAGTTGCTTAGAATCATCATACAAGCATAATTGAATCAACAATTTATCAAAATACAACACTTTAATCTTACACCAATTTCCATGAATATTGTCTTAGGTCCATATTCTAGCAACAATTGGACATAAGTCCAAGTATTAATGTTGCTCCAAATATAACTAATAATACTAATTTCACATCAATTCAACAATCCCCTAATTTTCGTTCATCACTGTTCATAAACCCTCAATTTCGAATTTCATCCAATTCATGGCAAATCACTGATGAAAAACATGTTCCTAGCTCTAATCCATCACTAGAACATGTTTACCACCTCAAATACATTAATAAACTTCAATAATACCAACCTTTGATTTATGCTCAAATTTGGAAATCACCCAAACGGTGAATGATTCGAGGTAAACTCCATAGATTCTTCACTTTGCCTGAAAATCTAACATGGGGGGACGATCTCCTTCGAATTTCGGTCAAGAATGAAGGTTTTGAGTGTTGGGAAGGGTTGGGGTCGAGCTCCATGGTTCATAGGTTGAAGATGAAGTGTTTTATGTTTTTTCTTCCGCTGGTTTTGGGTTTAAAACCCCTCCAGATTTTCACTTCCAGCACTGTCGGGCGATCGCCCATGACTTGCATCGAATTGCCCACCAGCCACCCTCACCACTGCCTCTCTCATTTTTTGGGTCGGGCGATCGCCCGCCAAAGCGTTCCAATTGCCCGACGTTCACCCGGCCCACTGCCATGTTTCCTTTCCAGCACAGGCGATCGCCCGTCCTTTGCATGGCGTCGCGCGTGACTTGTGTGTGGCCCTGTCATTTTTTTCAATTTCGACCTCGGGCGATCGCCCGCCGGTTACGGCGAGTCGCCTGTGGCTAGCCTGAGGCCCTGTCCATTTTCACCTCTCAGTTTTAAACCTCAAGCGATTGCGTGCCATTTGGCGTGCATCACCCGGGGTTCGCCTGGACCATCTGAATCCTGTAGAACCCATTTTCCTCTTCTAACACTTAATCAAAACAACTCACATCATATCCTTCATCAATTCACAACCTTACACACTTAATAACATAAACATACCTTGACTGTAACCCTCAAACAGAGGAATTACTGATCTCTCATACCTTAACCATTAAACCTAAGTTTCAATGAACATAACATTCGACCGTCGGCCACAATACATCAGAAAACCATCGTCTGCCATGGTGGCTATAACACATTGTGTAGTTCATGAAGAAGGATTTCCAATGGAACTAGTTGTAAGTCATTTGGAGATCTGTAGCTCGCATCACAATCATTACAAGATTAGAACTCCAAGGGTATGAGTGTTGTGTACTTTTATCGGTCCCTCCTTATTTTGGTCATCAATTCAACTTCAAAACTGCCCCAATCTCTCCACCAACCTCCTTTAAATTCGATGCAAGGAAATGACAAGCATTGAAATCCATAACAACTTGTCCTTATATTTATTTTTATTTTAAAAATGTAACTAGCGCATATTAGGCCCTTAACTATCCTATTAGCCTTTAAGGCTCTTTTATTAGTTCCAGATCATGCCACCTCACATCCCAAACATTTGTAGCCTTAGGTTCAAATCAGGATGTGAGGTACCTGAGTGTTATGGTTATCAACTTCTACTTCCATTCCATCTTTTGAGGCTTACTTCAAAGCTCAAGTTCATATTTTAGTGTTGCCTTTTCCCTTAGGAGAAGGAGGTTCTAGATCCACATCCCTTCATTCACCAGCAAATCTAATTGTTGCTACTCCAAATCAAACACAGTAGAAGTGACTAGAAGATGGTTTCCATTTTACCATTTCATTTTGTGTTCTTGACTAGATCCAGCAACCAAGGTGTTACAGTCACCTCGAGCGGATGGTGACTTTCCGAGAAGGATTGCCCGAGGGTCTGATTCTACTATCACCGGGACTCTGTTTCAAACATGTGAGACATGTTTTCTGATGATTCCCATATCCCTGGAATTTATTTAAGGTCCATTTTCATGGGATTTCACATTTTTAAATTCGTATGTGAGTCCCGGGTCATTTTGCCAAATTTTGGTTATAGGGGCAAAATGGTCATTTTTGGAAAATTGGAAGAAAAAAAGCATTTTGGTAATTGATCAAGGTGGGGTGGCTATTAGTAGTGGAAAACATAAGAAATGTATTTTTGGTTTATGATATGAATTTACTTTAAGGATAAGTAAGGAAAAGAAGATGGTGGAATCCATGTGTCACATGTATGAGGTTTAAGATAGAAATATCTTAATGGATTGTGTGGTGTAGGAATTATTATGATTAAAAAAAGGAGATTTTTTTTATGATAAGGCTTACTAAAATTAAAAGGATAATTGACGTAGTAAGAAAGGGAGATAAAAATTCATTTTAACAAAAAAAATTCATCTCTCTCTCTCTCTCTCTCTTCCTTCATGGTGTTCTTCATGTGTTCTTGATGTTCTTCATCATTTCTTCAACAAATCATCATCCAAAGTTCAAGATTTAAGAAGGTAAATATGTTTCCATGTGTCCATGAAGAGATTAAGATTGGATGGTATGGAAACTTCATCTCTTCTCTTTTCACTTAGGCCAAAAATCAATGAGGGATTTTGGAAAAATATCTACAATAATTTCTTGGATATTTGCTTAAGGTAAGCTTATATTTTAGGTTATCTTGAAGTATTCCTACCTTGTTCATGATTTTGAAGTTAGGGTTCTTGATGATTCATGAACAAAGTATGGTGGATGTTTAAAGTAAGTGTTGGAATTTGTTCTTGGGTGGATTATGAGCATGTTTAATACTTAGAACTAAGCTGGAATCATCATGGATGGTCATTTTAGTTCATGGCTGATTTGTAAGGAGGAAGAATAAAGTTGATGTTCTTTGTTAAAGTGTTGGTTTATGTTAGTTTAATGATGATTTTAAGCTCATAAGTTGTTGTGGAAATTTGAAGAAAACTTCCTTGGGTAATTTCTTGAAATGGCCAAAATTATGGGTGGATAAATGACATGGTGTTCTTTGTTAAAAGTGTGAAGTTGTTATCAAATAAGTATGTTAAGAACACTTGGAAAAGTTGGTTGAGATTTGAAGAAAAAGATCTTTGGTGAAAATTTGGAAGTTGGCCAAAAATGTAAGGAGTTGTAAAAGTTGATGTTGCTCATGAAAAATGTTAGATTTTGGTGAAAATGAGCTAATTTGGTGATTATGGAACATTTTGTCACTGTTTAAAAGTTTTGGACCAAAATGTAAATTTTGATAAAGTTTGGCTGTTGGATGGTATTAAGTGACAAACATAGTAAAATTAAGCTCATTTAAGGTTAAGGGTGAAAATTGATAACTTTTAACTAAGTTGGTCATTTCTTTGAAGTTTTGGGCCAAAATATAAATTTTGGAAAAGACTTGGTATTAATTGGTAATTAATGGAAAATAAAGTGAAACTTAGCTCTTTTGAAGCTAAGTGTGAAATTGGGAGCATTTTAGTAAATTTGGCCACTTTATGTAATTTTGGGCCAAATTGCATATTTGGGAAAAGTTTAAGGTGCTTGTTGCCAATTGATGGTAAATGAGGTGAAACTTGGCTCTTTTGAAGCCAAGTGTAAAATTGGTAAAATTCAAGTGGTTTTGCCACTTTTTATAAGTTTGGGCCAAATTAAATATTTGGCAAAAGTTTAGGGACTTGGTTGTTAATTAAAGATAAAAGAAGAGAAATTGAACTTCTTTGAAGTCAAGAGGTAATTTGGTAACATTTGATGTGCTCAGTCAATTTTTCATAAAGTTAACCGAAAAGGTGAGATTTGACTAAGTATGAGATAATTATACTAAGGATTGAAAGTTCAAGTCCTTACACGTAATGTTACTGTCTAGTGGGTGGGGTCCGCAGAAGGTCAATCGGGAACTTCATCGGACGTAATCACTCGGGCTGTCGTGTAAAGGATTGCACTACATTAGGTAAGGGGCTTAAGTTTCTTAATATGTATCCTGGGATGCTTTTATACATATTAGATTAGTTAAGGACTAGTCTCTGGTCGAGTGTGGGGCCCAGTGACTCCCAGTGCTAGTTGCATGGTAAGGTTAAGGGTATGCAGGTTTCAAGCTCGAGAATTATTTTTGTGATCAATGATTGATCAAATCTGTGATTCTGATGTTTATGGGTCATTAGTTGATCACACGACAGTTATAAGGGGACCTTAGGCCCATCGATGATACCATGCGCCTGATTTTCTGAACCCTGATCGTATTGGGCTTTGATGCCACCGGGGGTTGTCGTATCGAGTATATGGATATGATGGATTTTCCCTTCGGGACGTATCTGCTATCGTCCGATGGGATGCGTGTATTGCACATCATATCATTTGCATATCATTAACCATGCGATATTTAGGATTGTATATATTGTTAGAACATGGCACACTAACCCTTTTTATGCAGGTGGTTTTTGTCACCACCCCTCTCCGGCCGGCATGGCGAAAGCATCGTGAACGGTGGCGAGAGGCAGTGGCGAAGGCGGAATGAAACTTCTCTTTGACTTGTGGAACCCAAAACCCGGCCAAATTTAAAAATTTCTCCGAACTTATTGTTTCTAACGTGTTACTTAGGTTTAAGGTGTTCTAGTTTCTTAATGCCTAAACCTGCACCCGAAAAATATGTTAGTGGTTTTCACAGAATATCGCGCGATAACATGATTAAATATCCATATACATAAGATTAGAACTACCACCCACTTCATTGGCTGCGTAGTTCCGTAATATATCAAAATAATACAGTCATCCGATGTAAATGCATGCATACTAGTCCTACAGAGCCGTAACTACTAAAACCAGAAACGTACTTGCTAGAGGGGTCGGTCGGCATGAAACCCGATGATCATCGGAAGGTACCGTTGATGTTGTAACATACCAATGAAAGTTAACCGTTAGTCCTTTAAGCATAACTTAATTAGAATAACTTATCCTCATCTTGACCTTATCGAGACTACCCCAAAACTTAAATAAATCTAATCAAGGAGCTACAATTACGTGCGGTAATCAAAATATATAGCCAACCAGACGGACTAACCCGCTGGCTGCTGCCCGGAAGCTCCTGAAAAGAAAAATATAAGGGGTGAGTCCTCGAAAGGTACTCAGTAAGGGCTGCGTAAGATTAGAAGATAAAATATGCGGACCCTGCAAAAGAGGTTAGCATATAACATAACATATATATAACATGAGTCCGAAGGACTGATTTGGCAGCAGCATCCATCCCATGGCCCGGCTAATACTTATGACAGTACCCGACGATCGTCACCGTAATCGGGAAACATATAAACATAAACATAACATGTCGCATTGTATGAGCGAAGGGGTGTACGTTCCCCACATAACATAACATGACTGTCATAAGTAACATCCTGATCATTATGATCAGGCGAGAGGCAGAACATAGACATAACATGTAGGTGCAGCCAGAAATCATAGAACCTGCATACTAGTAATCTTCCATAGAACCAGTTTCAGGATGTCATAAGGTGTGAACCACACCCTCGATCCAAGACCCGGCCGTTAACTAACCTAATATGCATAAACAAATCCCATAATGCATATTAAGAAAGTTAAACCCTCTTACCTGAAATTTCTGACTCTGACGTGGACGTGCCCGCAATAATCCCGCAGGATAATCCCGTACTATCAGAACCTATCCTGATATCCAAAACATGCAGAATCTTAGTTTTTAACTAAAATTCATTACTTATGGAACTTTACCAGTTTTCACAACTTTAATCCTTGAACTTTATCCAATAGTTCACTTTTATCAATAAACTTAGAAATCGACCTTTTTCACTTAAAAAGTCAACCACTTTATTCCTTATCCTTAAAATGAAACTGTCACACCCAACACTCTGGACAGCGCGGCAGAAGCTTGCGGAAACGGTGGCGAGAGGCAGAGGTGACAACGGAGCAGAATCCTTCTTTGCAAACCCGAGACCCGGCTATTTAAAAACTTTCTGACTTGGAGTTTTCCATCAAAATCGTGCGCCCGTAAATTCTACCCTTAAAAAATTTCGCGTCGATATTGATTACTAACTAACGTGTTATTCAAGTTTAAGGCGTTCTAATACTTAAGCCTAAATCTGCACCCGAAAACACGTTAGCGTTATACGGAAAATCGCGTTGACATAAAACATAATTATTACAGACATTCAGATCATATCGAATGC
>JBBYHH010545440.1:0-10859 GCA_038382905.1 Daphne laureola
CCATTTCGGTTGGTTGAGATCAGTCTTAGACCGGTGGTGGGGTCTATGACTGGTTCCATGGTAGCGGTAAAGGTGTGCAAGTATATGGATTGGTTCTGTGTGTCTATGTGACCACTGAACCCATCGATCATTAAGTAAAGTGTTGTGGTTCATGCGTCTCTGTGACCCTGAACCTAATGGGAGTGACACAATGTGTTATGGTTCTATGTATCTATGCGACCACCGAACCCTCTACTTGTGACACAGTTATCATTATGTGATGGAATTGGTTCTGTGAGTCTCCACGATCATGAACCCTCTGTTTTATGTGTCGTGGTTCGTAAGTCTACGTGACCCAAACCTTCTGCTTGTGACACAACGTGTCAGGGTTCCATGCATAAATATGACCACTGAACCCTCTGTGTTTGTGACACAGATATTGTTATTGATTGATTGATTGCTTGACGACGGTTATAAAGGGTCCTAGGCCCTCGCTAGTTCCATGCGCATTGTTAGTGTTTCTGACCTCTCATGGTATGAAAGAGGACCACAGAGGGCCACCGTAATGGGTATAATGAAAAGGAAAATGTGCATTGTAAATACGCATTCATATGCATCATAGTTTATGTAGGACATTGCACTAGTATAGTGCATCCTGTCATCCTAATATTGTCATTGCAGGTAAATCGTGAAGACAACTTTTATTTCTACCTAAACCCTTATTGAGTTCTCTCGGGAACTCACCCCTTTCATTATAACTATCTTTTTAGGAGCTATTAGTGTTGAACCGCAGAGCATCTCGCTCGGTCCCATTATGATTATCTGTAAAGGTATTGTTAGCTCCTTATGATTGTTATGATTGTTGGTTAAAGGGAAAGGGTGGGGTAAGCTAGATAGAGAGTAAGGGTGTAATATGGCATAAAGGTTATAATGCAAATACGAAATGTACTAAGGAAATGAAAGTAATAAGGGAAATGGTTATAATGTGAAATGGAAAGGTATGTCAATAATATGAATGGAAGATATGAGAAATGGTTATATGTTTCTGTTACATGTCATGATAACGGGTTAATGGATTTTCTGGACTTTCTGGACGAGCAGTATATATTTATATGTGGCTAACAGTTAACCTTTATATTCATTTCATGTATTCAGTAGCAACAGCAGTATCATGTGTTATTGTCAAGATCTTGCAGATCCGACTACCGATATTGAGTGGTATTACCTCTGGAAAGATGGCTTTGTAGATGTAGTTGGCATACATACATGTAGAAATGGATATGCGAATAAGTTTACCTATGTAATGATATGTTTGGTGATGTGGTAAAATTGATTAGCAATGGAATGAGTTAGTGATGTTATTCACTATGGAACCTTGATTGCATGTTTATTTATCAGAGAGCCTCTGCCCGGTAGTGAAAGGGCAGACTCTTTTCTAGTGCATCTGGTCTAAGCAGAACTCAGTTTATCTATATGTTTTGTGATTACTGAAATGTAGGTACAAGGAAAGCAGAAATTTTGTTTTGTTGAATGTCTTGAAGAGGGACCTGAAAAGTGGTTTAAACCCACATATTGGTTGCACAATAGAGAGATGACCATTTAGTTCACCGCCGCCCTGTCGACCCTGTTTCCGCTTCCCGTCGGGCCGTGTAGCAAGGAGGTGGTGGTGACAATCATACATTATTTGATGTATCATACATTCATTTTTTTCCTCAATCATCATTTACCAATATATGTCCGAATTCAAAATAAGTGTTAATATACATGATTCATCATCATTCTTAACAACATACTCAAATTTGGATTCAATATTGATCATATTCATGAAATTAACAACTTTTAAACACCAAGTTCAAGAGATAGTCATAATTTCATGCTCTTTTCAATTCGGCCTCATGCTTCATTTTAACATGCTTCAACCAAATTCATGTTTTGCATACTAACATGAAATAGATCCAAGCACCAAGATCTGATACCATTTGTTGATTTTAAATCTTCCTAGAATCTCTTTTCATGCACAAAAGTTCACAAATTCTCACTTTAGTGGCGGATTACATAGCATGATATCTTTTGATTTAATCATATCTCTTTCTTACATTCAAGTAGAGGAGAAGAACATCATATATGACTATAAATGAAGGGGATGAAATGCATACCCTTCCCTGGACAAAACAGCTTAAGGATTGCATATCCTTGCTCCTAGAAAACGTATGCTCATTCTTTGTGTTAGCCAAATTTCTCCCTTGAATCCTTCAATGGTGTTGGCACATTTTCTTCAATGGATGAGGGCTGAGTTAAAGGTATGTTAAGGGGTAGGATGTGTGAAAGAGACTGCTATGTCGCGAATCAGACTAGGCAAATACAATTTATAAGCCCGACTCACCCTCAAGTGTAAGGTGTGTAATTGTAGTAGGATGAGTGAGATCAAACTCAAGAGATTGCAGTGACAATTAATGATAACTAGCTAAATACACTATTTTTGGTATTTTTATTTGGAATGATTTTGATATGGTGGAGTGGTGAACAATTTGTAACCCAATTAAACTAAATAGTAACAAGTACCTAAATGAGAATATGTGATCAAGCTAGGCTAGTATGCAGTGAGATTGATTTATTTTTGGTAAAATTCAATAACTAAAATTCCCCTTGGTTGTTTAGGATTGATGATACTATATGGCATGCTTAGCTAAGAATTATGCAACGATAGAGGAGATTGAATAAAATTCAAACTCTAACTTACTAAGCTAGAATTATCCTCACCATTAATGACCAAATAGAATTTCTTCATCTGTATCATTAATGAAAGCTTTAAGTACATCAATTATAGTCTCCTAATACTCTAAATTACATTTTCAAATAATTCTAGAGTACTTAATAATTTCTCATGGTTAGTTCAATGAAATACTCTCTCAAGCACTTCATCAAACTTTGGTAGGTGCAGAGACTTAGATAGCGCTTCTAATATTTCTAACCCTTCTTAAAGCTCAAGAAAGTGTCACACATTAAGCATAATCATCAACCAATCATATTTACATCATCTAGCAAACATACAACTACACAAACAATCAAAAAGATGATGAACTACTCCCTATTCATGCTCAACACATTTTTCACAGTTGAGATGAACATAAATGCAAAAAGAGGAGAGTAGAGATAGAAATAAGCTTAGGAATTGTGTAGTGATCTTCAATCTTCCATAATAAAACTTGAATCCAAGCTAGAAGATGAGAGATGAGGAGGAAAAGCTCCAAAACCCTAAGTACAAGTTTTGGAGAGAACAATTGCTCATAATTACAGAACGGTGAGTTTAGGGTTATGTTTTTTGGAATAAAAGAAAACTGTATTAAAAACAGTAAACTGGGATCCGGCGATTGCTTGACTTATGTTCTGGGTCGCCTGGGATTTGCCTGGACCCCTATCACTTTTGGTCCTGGGCCCAGGCGATCGCTTGGGTTGTGCTCTGGGTCACGTAGACCCCTCTCACTTTTGGTGTTGGGCCCAGGCAATCACCTGGGTTGTGCTCTGGGTCACCTGTTGACTCGCCTGGCCTCCTACCCATCTTCCTCTTTGGGTTCAGGCGACCACCTGGACTTGTGCGCTCGGTCACCTGAACTTCGCCTAAAGCTATTTTTCACCCTTTTCCTTGCACTTCTTCCAAGTTTTCAATGTGGTCCTCCCCTTGCTTTTCCTTACATGTTTACCTCAGAATTCCTCCCTTTGGACTCTTGACATGGAATATCTGCAAAAATATACTTACGCCGACACTAGGTACTAGAAAAATTTCAATAATAGCATGTGTATGAAGGTAAAAACATATCAATAATGCACAATTATCAAATGAAGGGAGGCCCAAGAGAAAATACATCAATAGAGGGATGCCAGGCTCCATTAATGGGGATTGGATCTTATCCCTTGGGAGCCTGGTTGGCTTGTCCATCAGGATCAAAGCCTATTGGATGATGAAGATGTTAAGGCTATGGCTCCCGAGCTCTAGAGGGGGAATGCTACTGCTTGGACCATGGATGATCTTCAGAACCTCCTCCTAGACCTGGACGTGCTAACGACCAGACTTGCTGTGTAAGCAACTCAGGTACTTGGTTGAATCTTTGCCTTTATTTTCCTCCTTTGTTTTATCTGACTTTTATTTTTGTATTGCAGACTCATTACATAGGTGGATATGTAGCTCAGCTGGTTCGGGCCACTGGTTCCCTTCCGTCTAAAGACAAACTTAGGGTGATGCAGGCTTTGTCTATGAGAGCAAAGATGATCTAAATTGTTAATTAATTACGGCAACGTGATGGCCACAACCATCCCGGATCATATGCATATACATAGATGCTAATAGCCGACGACCGAAACCATAACTGACACATACATACGCTTAGATCCAGTGAACGGGACATGGTTCCCCTCATAACATAACTCTCGTAAAGTAACAACCCGATCAAAATGATATGGGCGAAGGGCAGAACATATGCACATAACATAAAATGTTAGTGCAACCAGGATACATAATACCTGCATACTAGTAATCTTATCGTGTAACTAGTACTGTCCCCCGGAAGTCATTGAGCCCCACCCTTGATCCGAGTACTAGCCATTAACTATCCTAATGTGCATAAATAAAACCGTTATTGTATATTAAGAAAATTAATCCCCTTACCTGGAATAACCGCCTCTGATATGCCAGTAAAAATTCCCGCACCGTCAGACCTATCCCAATATCTAAACATAACATGTTGAATTTTATTTTATAACTAAAATTCCCTTTCATAATATATCTTTTTTTCCAAACATAACATAAGCTTCCTTCATAACCTTTATTAACTGAACTTTATACAAAAGTTCACCTTTTTCCCATAAACATATAAAGTTGACTTTTTAACTTAAAAGTAAACCACATCATACTTTTTCCTTAAAAGGAAACTTTTTCATCTTAAACCTCATAATTACATCTTAAGTCACTAATCTTTTTAGGAACTTACAAATTTGGCCCATAACTTTTACATAATGCCAAATTTACCAAAACATTCCTTATACCATACTTTTTCTTACTTTTTCACTTTTCACATACTTAGTGAACTTTTCCTTATCCTTTAACAAAATTGCACAAACATACCATAACTTTCACCTTAAGTGCAATTTTACCCAAAACTTTTATAAAGTTGAAAAAATTCCATTTTTGTCAACTTTATCAACTTAAACATTTAATTCTCTTATTCAATGCGCCATTTTTCAGAAATTCACCCCAAGGCCCAAAATTTTGGCCAAAATTCATTTTCATCATAAACTTTCCAAAAGTGTCATTTTTCATACTTAGCATTTATTTCCTTTATTAACCTTCCATTTAAACCCATAAAATGACACTTTTACACCAAATTACCAACTTTACCAAAACACCTCTATAGTTTCAGTTGTAACCCTTCATTTTCGGTTTTCATTCAACTTAACCCCAAACTTCTTAAAACTGTCATCTTTAATACTTAAACTTTATTTCCTTAACCAAAATCCCAATTAACTTCACAAAATGACACTTTAACCATAAAACTCCAAATTATCAAAAATTACCAAAAGTTTCGGTTTTATCCCCAAACTTTTGACCCTTTTCAATTCTTACCCAAAATTTCTCTAAACTTCCATTTTAATCCTTAACCTTTCTTTCCTTCACCTAATCTTCATTTAATCAACACTTAACAACCAATTTACCAAAATTCATCCAAGAATTTTGGTCCAACAAAATGTTTTGGTCTAACACCCTAAACTTTTGATCCTTCCCCAAATTAACCCAAACTTTAACCAACTTATCATTTTCAATAACAATCTTCATTAACTTAACCAACTCATCATTTAATCCATTTTAACCAACATTTCACCAACCAAATTTCATCACAAAACCTTACATAGTTTCGGCCTCGTCCCAATTTTTCCAACAATGATTTTCCAAACCAACCATTAACTTAAAATCATCATGAACATCAACCTAACATCATTTCTTCATCAAAATCAACCAACTTAAACATGCTTTTCTTCCATGCATTTTTGACCCATCCTTAAAAATATCAACCATCATGTTTTTCATACTCATTCAAGAACAAATCATGCTCATCATGCTTCCATAACAACAAACCAACATGCTTTCCAACTCAAACCATAATATACATGATTTTCCTTAAATCATATGCATAATAACCATCTCATAACTTGATCATAAAATTACCTTGATGAGATGGAGAGATGAGTTGAAGAATAATTCCAAGAAATGCTCCATAATTTCGGCCTTGATACAAGAAGAAGAATGGTGGATTATTTCCAAGATCCAACCATTAAAACTTGAATATTAACCTTAAACATCAACCTTACCTCTTAATCCTTTGAAAATTCTTGATCCTTGAAGCTTTGTGATGAAGATTGATGAAGAAAGATCACCAAGAAGAGCTGCCTAGTTTCGGCCAGCCAAGAGGAAAGAAGAAGGAATTTGATTTCTCTTTCTTCTTTCCTACTAACTTAATCCTTATATCAAATACATAATCCTTTTCTTTTATTTTCTTACATTTTCCTTTAGATAATGTTACCAAATTATCTTCTTCCAAATCATCCTACACCTTTGGATTGGATTCTCATCTTGATCTCCATCTTTAGATGAATGACACTAGGTAGTCCAAATTTTCTTCCCAAAATTATTACTTCTTTCTTACTCCTTTTCTCATTTCTTTAATTCATTTCATTTCCTTTCATAACTACTTAAGCCCATTCCAACAACCATACATAGCCCATTAACAAGAAAAACCGCCAGCCCATAGAGTAGCCCAACATCTGATTTTTTTTCCAACTTTTTCCAAAGTTGACCATTTTGCCCTTCGAATCCAATTTTTGGAAAAATGGCCCGGGACTCCTAAAATATTCTACCTTCATAGAATTTAGAATCCTAACCTCCAAATACCTCTTCGGGACATTTAATTCATTCCCAGTATCTCATTTCGATAAATTCCCATGTCCCGGGAAATTCACATAACTAAATTCTGGAAACTTTTTACCTGAAACCAATAGTACTTTCGGGGTGGATGTAACAACTAGTTCTACCATTTGTAAGCATTTTATATTTTTCTCGATTAGTTCTAATCACTAGCAATCTATCATTCTTTATTCAGCTTCCACTTCCAGCGTAATTGATAGTCTACCTTAATTCTTCATTCATGATCCATATAAATGTTACTAGGCGTACTTCACTCAGATCCACCATTGTCCAAGTGCGCACACACTCAAATGATTATGTCTAATTGATAACACCTATTCCAATTGATAATACAATGCAGGAAACAGCAGGTCAAGAATTAACAGTACAAATATTGAAACACATAACAATCACAAGAAAACAATAACACAAGAGGAAAGTAACAACATATAAGAAACAAGTCAAGAAATGTAACACCTGTGATGTCCCATAACACCTAACAATGACTTTCAATTTATCCACACTAACTATTTTCTGTTCTCACAGTACTCTATACTATCCTTACAGTTATCACAGTTACCGATTATATCAATCTCACCAAATAGATTTATAACACTAATCAATAATTCAATTATCTCATTCTATATGTTTCATGTTTCTGCAGCTTTCAATACTATCCTTACAATAATTTCTATTTTCAGAGTTCTCAATTCTATCTTTACAGCAATCTCAGTTACTAGTTACATCAATCATACAAAGCAATCATAAAACTATCAACAACAATACACAATCTATATAAACATTCATTCCAATCTTTGATTGGGTTCAGGTTCATCCAACCAGTTCATGCCCAGAATATGACCCATCTTTTGCAGTTGGTGAATTTATCTAGTGATCATAGGCCTCAAGTCTAGGGAATAAAATATCCTTTTGAGAAATCATCCCTAGCCCTAGTCATCTCTGGGGTCATCATCCAAATCATAAGAAAGAAGAGGGAAACAGAAGAATAAACATTCTAAAATCAATCAACAAGAAATCAAAGGACAATCAAGGAACACACACATCAAACAAACAATTAATTAGAGAAGCAAACAAAAACAAGGAACAAAGAATCAAATGCAACAATCAGGAATTCAGTGAAGACATAAAGAAAAATAACATCTCATATTCAATCTCAGTCATTCTCAACCATTTCTAGAAATTCTAGTTCAGACATTTACCTTATCACCAACCTGTAATATTCATACATTTAGAACATACATTCATTATTCATCATTCATCAACCAAAAATCAGCATCTACATTTAAATCTTAACAAGTCAATCATAACTTACCTCGGAATCAACCTGCAATCATTCAGAAGCTTACACAATACACTTAACAATCAAAATTAAACAATTCAACATCCATATTCAATCACAAGAAATCAATCATAAACTTCAATCAACCAATTCAGAGAATCACCAACAATAATCTCATGCAATCATCTCATTCAATCACCATCAGTCAGATTTCTCAGAAATATGTTCAAGAAAAGTACCTTGGCAGTTTGAATCTCATTGGTTGAGACTCAAGAAACTTGCCAAGACTGCTACGCAGCTTCCTCTAGCTCTTTCACATCATGTTCCTGAAATTCACTTTGCTAGATAGATTAGTCATGCATTATACAATATAGAAGAATATGATAACATTGGCAATCAGAAAATCTACATAAGGAAATGGTGAGAGAGAATTACCTACTGTCTGCAACCATAACGCTTACCAATTTTCCTAAGACAACCTCTTTAGACTCTATTAACTTAGCAAGGAACTTCTGAAAGTTACCTTAAAGAAATTTGAAAGCTCACACACTTTGAGCATAAGGCTATGATACCAATTATTGTGACCTCACCGTTTCAGCTGCTAGGTAGAGCAGATGATGAACTCCAGTGAACAACATTTCACAATTCTAAGATCTTTCATAAAACCATTTAAAGGGTTTTAAAAACAAAGTTCACGAAAGAACTAAGAAGATCCAGACACATCCTGAGGTTCAGAGTGCGTTTACCTTCAAAGTAAGAAATAAATAAATAAATAAAGCAAGTACAAGTAAATAATGTCGAGGTCCTCCAAGTCTTTCCCTATTGCAGTCCTCCAGTTGCAGCCATCATCCCCGACCTTCTCTCCAGTTCATGATCATAGCGAGGTTCCTTGCAAATTTTATATGAGGGACATGAGTATATGTATCAACAAGTAACAATATAAATTAAAAGTAACTTGCAAAGTAGGAATAGAATGAGAGAATAGTTCAAAGGACTTATAGGGGGTGGTGGCCCCTGGAAGGAAGAAGGGTTAACCCTGACTTGGTAAGTTAGCATAGTCTCAGTTCTTAGTTCCACCTTTTGGAGAAGCTTCTCATTGTAATTTAAGCTCCCAGTGTGGTCCCAGTTCAATATTTAGTCTTCCTGTTATAGCCACCAAAGTCTGGTGAGGTTCCTCCGGCGTAGAGTGGCTGACGGGCAAGTTATTTCAGGTTGAAAGTCTGAATTCAGGTACATGTTTACGGTTATTCCTGAGTTTGTATGGTATTTCAGGTTCTGATTACTGTCTGATTATCGTCTGTTAATGTCTATTCGTTTATCTTATGGGTTATTGATTAATGGGTTTTTGAATGTTTTGGTTAAGTGTGGGCAAAGGAAACGAGTGTTACAAGATTATAGATGTTCAGGCGAAACCTCAGGCGATGCACGCCAAAGGGCAGGCGATTGCCTGAGGGTTGAAATTGGGAAATGGAAAATGGACAAAGGACCAGGCGACCGGCCAGGTGAACAGAATTCCTGGCAGGCGATCGCCTGGCCTCCAAGGAAGAAAAGGGACAGAGGCTCAGGCGATCGGGAAGGAAAGCGAGGCTCCTGCCAGGCGATCACCTGAACCTAAGAGTGAAAGTGGGCAGACGGTCAGGCGACCGGCCAGGTGAAGGAGGCCTGGTGCAGGCAATCGCTTCACCCGTTTGAACAATTGGCCAGAGGGCCAGGCTACCGGCCAGGCGAATGGAGGCTGATGCAGGCGATCGCTTGACCCTGGGCAAAACTGGGCAGGGAGTTAGGCGAGGGGCCAGGGGATCGCCTGGCACCCTGAGCGCGAATTTCGACTGGAGCTTTAAAATGCGAAAACCAGTAGAGGAATTCATTTCTTTCATCTTCGTCTTCAACCTTCGACTGAGGAGCTCGACCCCAACCCATCGCTACACCTCCAAACACTCAATCTAAACTGAAAATCGAGAAGATTTCATGCTACATGCGAGATTTCTCTCCTAAGTGAGGAATTTACGGAAGGAAACGCGAATCATTCACCGTTTGGGCAATTTCTGGAAATTAGGTGTGAATCCAAGGTGAGTTTTTAGAGGTTTCTTGTTATGCATGGAGTTGTAAACATGTTCTAGTGTTGATTTAGAGCTAGAAGCATGATTTAAATCATCGATTACGGATCAATTAGATGAAATTCAAAATTAGGGTTCATGAGCTTTTGAGTATGTATTGTTAAGGGATGGTGTAATTGAGGTCAGATTACTAGTATTGGGTATAATTGGGACAACATTAATACTTGGAACGTTGACCAATTACGCCTAGAACATGCAGCTAAGGCAATCACCATAGGTTTTGGTGTAAGAACGGAATGCGATAAATTATTGAATTATCACTTCAATTGTATCTGTATGGTGATTCTAAGCAACATTAATACTTGGTTTAAGTTGCGAATCACGTTGTATATTGGTTTCACGGATGGGTTTCAGAAATGGTAATTTTTGTGAATTATCAATCTGTGAAGGAAAATGGAATGTTAATGCATGTATAGCTCCATAATGGTTCATTAGATATGCATGCGAAGTTATAGAGGATTTGGTTAAGGTTTGGTTACCTTTTGCGTAACGAACCCAAAGTAAGGAAATG
>JBBYHH010545551.1:0-19318 GCA_038382905.1 Daphne laureola
GATTAAGATTATGGGATTATGTTAAACGCATGGAATTTTAGTTTGAAACTAAAATTCATTATGGTATGTTATGTGTCAGAATAGGTTTTGTTTGACCGGATATATCTGCGGAGCCGCGGAGCTTTAGTAGATTATACCATTTTTCGAGGTAAGGGTTCATCTTTCTTAATATACCTTATGGGGATTTGACACAGGGTATATTAGGCTAGATGAGACGGGTCCTGGGCCGATGGTAAGGCCTTTGACCCGTCTAGTAAACATGACTAGTGGTATGCAGGTCTTATACTTGAAGAATTATGCATTATGTTTATGCTTCAGCACAATTTAGGGTGGATCAACCAACACTGTATTCACAGTTTGGGGTCGGTCTGACCAACACTATTATGATACGACTTCGGCCGGGTCATTTTTGACCACCCATGTATGATACGGCTTCGGTCGTGGGGTCCGCTACCCCCCGCTGGTACCATGTGACATGTATGTATGTATGACCTGACTTGCAAACCTCCAGCCACCGGGTACCGGTCGGTGAGTTGGACGCAACCACCACGACCCCTCTATATGCTAACGTTTTTCTGCAGGTTCCCGCATTTATTATCTACTAGTTACGCTATGGTTCGGTATTCGCGGGATAGTCCGCACGGCTAACATGTTATGGGTACCGCTAGGTACATTCTATTTTCTTGATTTAGATTATGTTCCGCGGGGGCAGTATGGTTTGGTCTATGTTATGATTTCTATTTTGTATTCTGAAATCGAATAACGGATTTTTCATCTTGTGCATGTAAGTAGTAAATTATTGGTGCTCGCCGGGAGCAAAGTAAGTTTTCAGAGTTATGTTTATTATGGCTCTGTAGGATAGTATGCATGAATATAGTTCGAACGAATGTATAATTGTATAACAGAACTCCGCGCCTGACGAAGTGGGCGGCAGTTCCTATCTGATGTATAAGTTTAATTACTGTCATGACGCGCGATATCCTGTAAAACTGCTAACGTGTTTCTGGGCGCAAGTTTAGGCAATTAGGTAATGGAACGCCTTAAAAATCTGTAATAACGGGTTAGAAATCTAAGTTAGGAAATTTTTTAAAAATGGGCGGGTTTTCGAGACCGCAACATTTGGCGAAGTCCGTTCCGACGTCATTAACCGCCTCGTTAAAGCCGCTTCCGCACAGTTTCCGACGAGTATCACGGAGGGGTGGTGACACCTTAAACCAGAAAACTCCTTTTGAGGCCTGGTTTTGTTTCAGACCAAAAATTCAGCATCTAAAGACCTTTAGATGTGTTGCGTTTACTTACATTCCTCAAGTAAATAGAAGTAAACTGGACTAAAAGGCTGAAGAGGGAATTTTTGTTGGTTATAGCTCTGTAACCAAGGGCTAGAGAATTTAACTTCCACACAAAAATAGAATTATAGTGAGCAGAAATGTGCAGTTTTTTTAGGAAGACAAGTGGGATTGGGAGCTGAAAAAACCTGAAGCGATGAGGATTTTAGACAAGGAAGTTGATGAAATTAATGAGGAAGACATAGATGATCTTCCTGTGAGAGGAACCAGACTTTTATATGACGTTTACAAAAGATGTAATGTTGCTGTAATGGAACCTGCAGACTTTCAGAATGCAGTTCATGATGAAAATTGGTTGGCTGGCATGAAGGAGGAGTTGAACATGAAAAAATCAGACTTGGACTTTGGTTGATAGACCAGCTCACAAGAAGCCTATCAGAGTCAAGTGGGTGTTTAAAATGAAACTCAATCCTAATGGCAGCATCAACAAATACAAGGCCAAGTTAATTGTCAAGGGTTATGCTCACATATATGGAGTAAATTTTTTAGAGACTTTTGCTCCTGTGGTGCGGCTTGACATGGTGAGGTTGCTTATATCTTTATCATCCCAAAAAGGTTGGTTGATACATCAGATGGATGTCAAATCAGTCTTTCTTAATGGACAACTTAAGGAGGAGATTTTTCTAGAACAACCTGAAGGGTTCTTGGTTCCGGGACATGAGAAGAAGGTGTATTTACTTAAGAAGGCATTATATGGTCTTAAACATGCACTTAAGGCCTGGTATAGCAAGATTGATTCTCACTTGCTCCAACTTGGTTTTCAGAAAAGCTTGAGTGAACACACTTTATATGTGAGAGCTACTGATCAGGATGCTCTTATTGTATCTTTGGATGTGGATGATCTTCTTGTTACAAGAAGCTCGAATGACCTGATTATGTGGTTCAAGGAGATGATGAAAGAAGTGTTTGAGATGACAGATTTAGGCGAGATGACCTACTTCCTAGGCATGGAAGTAAAATAGAAAAAATGTCAGATTTTTATTTTTCAGCATAAGTATGCACTGGAAATCCTTAAGAAGTTCAAGATGTTGGAGTGTAAGCCAACATCAACTCCTATGCATGAAAAAGAAAAACTCATAAAATATAATGGTTGTGAGAAGGCAGATGAAGCTGTTTACAGAAGTTTAATTGGCTGCCTCATGTACTTGACCACAACAAGACCATATATTGCACATGTTGTAAGTATACTCTCTAGGTACTTACATTGTGCTAGTGTGATGCATTTTCAAGCTTCCAAAGGGTGGTTAGGTACATTAGAGGCACAACAGATTATGGAGTGATGTTTGGAAAAGTTGAGGGTTGGACACTAAATGGTTATTCTGATAGTGATTGAGTTGGGTGATTAGATGACATGAAAAGCACCTCGGGCATCTGCTTTTCTCTAGGAAGATGAGCTATTACTTGGAGTTCCAGGAAGCAGGAGCTAGTGGCTCAATCTACAGCTGAAGTTGAGTTTGTGGTAGCAAATGCAGCAGTGAAGCAACCCTTGTGGCTTAGAAAAATCTTGGTGGATGTTGCTGAAAAACAAAAGGAATGGATAATTTTATTTGTAGACAACCAGACAACAATCTCCATTGCTAATGACCCAGTTTTTCATGGAAGAACAAAGCACTTTAACATCAAACTATACTTTGTGAGAGAGGTTCAACAAGAAGGAGATGTGAAGCTTGAGTTCTGTCCAACTCAAGAACAATGGGCTGATATTCTCACCAATTCTCTACCTAAGGGCAAGTTTGAATATTTGAGGAAGAAGATAGGGGTTTGCATCTTCAAGGACAATGAGGAGTATTAATGAAATGCCCTTTAAGCTGCAAGAAATAAATAGTTGTTTGCTGAAAGATTTTAGTTAATTATGTAACTATAGAAATAATTATTAGTGGTCAGTTACAACTAGGTTAAATGCTAGTTATTTACAGCTTTAATATTAGACAATTAAGAGCAGATTTTTGTGTATTTATATATTGTTGTTTCATAAAAAATAATACACACAGATTCAGCCTCATCTATTATTTTCTCTTAGAATAAATCTGATTACACCTACAACACTAAAGCTTATGTAATAGTTTAATGTTATCTAATCAATTTTGATTAATGTCATTTGAAGCAATTTTAGAGGTGTACATATTTGACAGATCTAATTCTAATAGTTAACATATTAATGATGAATATAAGACATTTACCTAAACTGATTCTAAATAGTAAAAGCATAAGAAACAAAAATAATTCAAGAAGAATAAAGCTACCAATTTAAAATGAGAAACGAGAAAGCATTATGCAATTAGTTTGATGTTATATGATCATTTTTAGCTTGATGTCATCTGAAACAACTTTAGAGGTGTCCATACTAGACCGATCTAATTCTAATAGTTGACACTTTAATGATGGATAATAAATATTTACCTAAATATTATTCTTATTTCTACTAGTTGTTTTGGTTGTCTTACCAGCAATATCTCTTTCTTGGAAAAGTTCATTGCTTTGAAAATCTTGAGTTCGTAAAAAGGGGAAACGTGAGGTAATTTATAGTTGACATTTATACATTGAGCAATTGATATATCTAAGATACATGATAGACAGATCTCTGGAAATTGAGCAATGACAATCAAACACAACTAATACTCCTTATATATAGGCCTAAAACTCTCTTTAAAGGAATATTCCTTCCCTAGAGTTTTAAACTTGTGTCACTTTCACCCCAGATTTTTAAAAGGCTGTCTTTTCAACCAGAAAGAACCTTTCTTTGTCAGTTTAAGTTTCCCAAGCCTATAGGTTTTCAAAATTGTTTACAAGGTTTTTGTTGTTTATCACTCAAGTTGTGTTTCCTTAGTAAGACCTATTTTAAGTTGACAGGGTTTTCAGAAGGAGTAAAAAATCATTGACAGATAACTTAAAGATTATCTTATGCGGCCGTTACCTTACATGCTCAATCAGTTCCATGAAGCTCCACGACATAAAGTCTTCAACCGACTACCTTCCTCACTGAGTCAGGTCACATTACAACCTTAGTAAGACCATTATCAATAGTATTACATCTAACTCCTCTTGGGATTATAGTGAGGGAGATATCGATCAATGCTCAAGCCTATGGTATGTATGTCAAACTCTGGATTCTGAGCGTAAAAACACAAACTGAGAAGTACCCACTAAGGGAGTGATCCCCGCTTCCATTCATAAGATTGGAGTCATGTTTTCAAACGTTGTAGAATTGGAGAGTTGGCTTGTTAGAAAAGGATCCCTCCGATTTACGACAAGACTGTAGAAGGTTGTGTTTTTCCTTCCTTTCTTTGCATATAGGCTAGTTGGATATAGGTTTGCTCGGGACTATCAAATGTTTAGGTTGGGGTTGTGATAAGTGTTCAGAAATGCTATATTTTCCCCCTAAACACATGTTAATTGCTAGTAGTTAGTATGGCTTGGAGTTAATTTGCAGGAAAAATCATTTGAAGGCAAAAATGAGCAAAAATTTAAGTTTTGGGGCAAAACAGGTGCTAAAAGTGGAAGCTCGGGGCTGAAATGCAAAGGAGGAAAATCTGAAGGACTGCTGGAAAGCGACAGGGAGCGATCGGTAGGGAGAGACATGTGCTTTAGTTAGAAGCGATCACTCCCCACCTAAAAGTCAACTGATGTCACTTTCAGAGAAGGAGCGACCGGAGGGACTGACCGACCTCCTGACCTGGAGTGATCGCTCCCTGACAGGTTTGCTAATGTTGAAGATTCCTTGTCCGGAGCGACCGGGGGAGAGACCGGTAGCACAACCCAAGAGCGATCGCTCCCGGGAGCGACCGATGCTAAAAATGAGGAGTGATCGCTTCCCATTTGCAGAGTCAAAATGGTCCCTTACACTTTTCTCCGGCAATATGATCTTCGTGATGACCTTGGGGCAGATGGAGGCAGGATTCCCTCCACCAGAAGCCTCTCATTGGCTCCCTACTACCTAAAATCAATATTTTACCCTCCTTTTCACCTTTTACCCCCTTCTCCTTTTATAAATACTACCTCCCTTCACCAAATTCTACATCTCATTCCATTCTTTCCTACCTCCTTCCGTCTTCTCCATTTCTCTTCTATCTCCACCATCTTCCCTACAACCTTCCTTCCCCTTCTTCTCTTCCATATTTTATTTTTGCTTCCTTCACCACTCCATATCTTTCTATATTTATTTGGGGATCTATATTATGTAATATTTTATTTTATGGATATTAATGAAGATTGAGGATTGAAGTCTTCTCCTCCATCTCTTTCTCTTGTTGATTTCCTCTTGCTTATTTTACTTTATTTATTTTATCATGTTGTGGGAGTAGTTCCCTACACCCGGGGGATCCTAGCACACCGATGAACTGCTAGAGGTTCCCGGGTAACGGGGCAAGATTTGCAAAGTTAGTCGCGAGATCAAGAAATTCAGGCAGATGAGACGAGTGGTGGAGCGCTACTTCACTCCCTCGTCTATTAAGTGCCCATGATCGATGCATCGAAAGACCCATCGTGGGTAGACCAGGATCTCACATGATGTGGTGCAGATAGCCCGAGAGAGAGTCCAAGACATCGAGGATACCCGTTGGTTGGCGTCCCACCAGTAAGCCTGATAGGGGAACCAGGACAATGCCTCCAGTTGTGCCTCAGGTGAGCTTAATGTCCTTAGGAAAAGCTGTATGATGACCTAGGCAATCTCGCTGGGATCCGCCGGAACTTCCAATTTCTGGCGAGGATGGCAGCAGTTCGAGAGGATATTGCTTGATATTTATCCGGGGCCCCTAACTTGCAAAATCCTCAAATCACAATTGCTCTAGTTTTTCACCCTCCGCTAGTGATCTTCCTAGGAGGCCTTTATCTTAGTGCTTATCTTTAGTCTTTACTTTCTGCACTTTACTTTCTGCTATTTACTTTCAGTATTTACTTCTTGCATTTTATTTTCTCGCATTTTACTTTATAAGTTTGTTATGACAAAATATACTTTTTCCAAACAAAAAACAAAACCCGATAGCTCTTAACTAGAAAATTGCATACTATCGATTCATGTGGTTCGACCCTACTTACCCTATCTATAAGTGTACAATCTGCACTTGTGGATACGTGAGCATGTATAAATTTATCTGCTTGATTTGGGACCGTAAAACATGACGCATCCCGCACACGTCACCTGGACAGACAAACAAAATGATCCAAATAAGAGCTCAAAAGAGCTCCCACAACAAGTATCTAGAGAAAAAACAAAAGCAACAATCACAACCAAAAGGGGTCCATAGCATAAACAAACCAGAAAATAATGTACTGGCCTGCGGTTTTGATTCCCCCAAGCCCCGCATATTGTGCTCTACCATATCCAACACACCCTTTGAGATACGAGATTTCTTCAAGGCACGTCCCACACCAAGACCAAGAGGCCTAGTCCTAGTGCACCCGGCACACTTATTACCTGCAAAACAAGTGAGCAAAGAAACAGAAGTAGAGCCCCCGCCCCCAGAGCAAGACACTAGAGGAGTACACTTAGTAGCTGGGAATGCCGATTGCCAAAACAACTTCCCGGTTACCAATGCCACCCAAAACCTCTTCTACCTCAACCACTGGAGATACCTACTCAAACAAAACTATCTACTACTCATCAGCAGGCACCTCCTTCACAACAGAAGCAACAGGCTCAACCGGTTCCTCCAAAATCACAACTGGCTCAGCAAGGGCCACCCTGGACAATTCTCTAGGAACAGACGAATAGCGGAAAGGCTAAAAGTGGAGCCAATTGCCGAATTGTGGCTCCGAGCTAGCCATAATCGTTGGAGAAGAGCAACTTGTATCAACATGATCTAACATACCACACAAATAACAGAAATTTGACAATTTCTCATATTGAAGGAAAAATTCATACTCCTTATCATCCATTAGGGCCTTAACCACCCGCCTCAATGGCTTGGTGATGTCAATAGTGACGCGCACCTGGAGGGATGGTTAATTAAACTGAACTTGCAGGACAATCCCTACCTTTTGTTCAAACAGATGTGTTATGTCCTCAGTCATCCACCCAAACGGGACATCAACGATATGGACCCAGAAGTCCGTAAGGGAGAAAGTCACCGTAGAGATACAATCCATACACCTCAAAAGACGCAAGATCATTAAAGAATTATTGAAGGACCGATGACCACAGTTGAGAACTAACCTCGCTTGATCAAGTGACTCAAACTCGAGTCGAAAAATATTCAACAACGGCTGAGTTGATGTCGGATGAACCCTGAAACAAGTATCCTTTGGCCACGCATGTCGCATGGATAGCTCCAAGAGATCAAGGCGTGCCGACCTTGATGAAAAAATCAGGCCAATCAACACTGGCGGCGGGTCCACCATGGCCTTCAACACCACCGATGGATGAATGGGATCTGCTTCATCACAGGATAGGGTAAGTCCCGCCTAATCGTGGTCAAGTGAATCCATGGAGCAAAAAAATAGCTAGGAACAAAAGTAGAGGGTTGGTTGATCTGATCCGAGGAGTAAACAAGAGCACCGTGGAGAGCAAGTCGAACGCGATAACTAGCGAGCATCAAGAGACGGCTGTAGGCGGAAGCGTGAGCAGCAAGGAGTTTGCACACCAAGAAGGAGGCGGTGGCAACCCTAAAGGGAGGAGAGAAAACTTTCACGAAAAAAATTTAGCCACCTATCATTTTTCTGTTGCTTTAGTTTATTCAAGAGTCTAATTATCTTATTTGCAACCAATTTCTATTTCTAATTTGTTACAGTTTTATTTTGGTTCTTCCAATTGTTGAAAGGACTAACCCTCTCATTTGATATTTATTATTGGCACTTTTACACGTTAGTCCATGAAATCTTAAAACTTATACGTATATGTGAAAAGTTTTAGCCTAAATTGCATTTTCACATATAAGCAATTTTCACATATAATTATTGTTTACTATCTCATTTATTTTAAAAAGTTATACTAGTATCCATGACCATTTTTTCTCTATGTATTGCAATTTACACCTAGTGCGAACCGCAAACAACCAAAACCTTATTTTAACTTGAACAAAAAAGAGACAAAATGGATAGTTTAATGACTTACTCGGCCTACAGAATAGTTCAACAGCCAATTCGTGATGACGCTAAAAGTTGAATGGTGTTTTATGCTTTTCTCCAAAGATATGGCAGTGTCGCTCGCGTTCACCACGATCTGCCCCTTCTCAGCGCCTTCTGAATCGCAGCTGCTTCTCATCTTCCCAGCTGCCACCGCGAAAGCCAAAGCTGCGCCAGCCACCACCGCGCCAGCCTCTACCGTCTCCAGCCGCGGCCACCATTATCCACGAATCGGAGCACCGGAGCAGCAGCCCTAGGTACTGGTGTTCTTTGAATTTTAGAAGGTATGCATATTTTTCTTTGTGTGAAAGAATCTGAAGAAATAGAAAGGATTTTGACTTCGAATGCTTAGTATTTATCCCATGAGGCTGGTGCAGAGGCTAAAACAACAGTTCTGGAACTGTTGAGAGTACTGTTCAACGAGTTACAAACAGTGTTTTTTTATCGCAGATGGATTGTTCTGCCATGCAAGGTGTAATATGAAATCTGATTTGATGCAGTTGATTTATTTGATGTTTATTGGAATTGGGTTGCTCATTTGTTTTCAACTTGAAATTTTGTCAAGTTTCTGGTCTAGCGAAACATGAAGTTTCTATACCATATATCATGTGCATTCATATGGAAATGAAGAGAAGAAGCCCCACATAGTCATATGCTTATTATTATGGGTTCATCCTTACCCATTGGCAGCCCTTTCTTACGTTTTACAGAAGTTTTACCTGGTTGATGTGCTGCTCGAAAAAATCAGTGCTACTGCTGTGCTGTTCCTACTCTTCGAGAGTGGAAGCATAACATGACAGCTTAAGCATAACAGTTCTTATTTAGTTACCTACTCTAGTTTTCATATGATTACTAGCATCATGTTGTTTCAGCCCTTTTTTTTTCTTATATGTTTGAGCATAGGGCAATGGATCAGGTTATGAAAATGCTATGAACCTAGTTGGTCTGATACCGTATTGGTTTGATGCTGCTGATGGCAGTGCAATCTGCATTCAAGTAGAAATGAAATCACTCTTTCTTTTGACAGTAACAAATGAATATCTATCTATATATGTGTGTGTGTGTGTAGCCTTTATACTATATGTTTGTACATCCGATATCTCCAGTATGCTTGTACCGTCTCGTACCATTAGAAAAACGTTACAACGTCCGGTACAGGATTTTGCATCTTGGTTACTTCTATACTGCTTCTTTGTGACTACAAGGTGTTTATTTTGATGCCCCCGAGAAAATGTTAAGCGGTTAAGCGTACTGACCAATTAGACCGTAGTGGGATTGTACCGATCATGTCATTGCGTTGTCATTGGTTATGCTGCTCAGATGTTGAAGATTTGCTTCTCATTGGTGCAGTGAGCAATGAACAACAGAAAGAAACGGTTAAATGGTGGGGGAGAGGAAGATGATGATGATGAAGGTCTAGAAACATGGGAGAGAACTTACACTGACGAAAGATCTTGGGAGGCGCTACAGGAGGATGAATCAGGTCTCCTTCGTCCCATTGACAACAAAGCCCTCTATCATTCCCAATACCGCCGGCGCCTTCGAGCACTTTCCACTTTGGCCACAACTGCTCGGATGCAGAAGGGCCTCATTCGCTATCTATATGTGGTTGTTGATTTTTCTCGGGTATCATTCTATTTCGGATCACGGTATTTAATGTGTCATAAAATATCTTTCTGTTGACAGGATTTTTATCCTCTAGCATGCCCATATTCATCCGTGGCTATTGTAGCGTATGAACTTCTCAGATATTTTTAAACTCCTGTGTGCATGCATCAAACAGTGATTGTTGCAGAAAGATCGATTAAGTGATCGTTGTACTATGGTCTTACTTAGTTGGGAATCTCTCTGTGTTCAGGCTGCCTCAGAGATGGATTTAAAACCAAGTCGAATGGCTGTAATTGCAAATCATGTGGAGGCTTTCGTAAGGGAATTTTTTGACCAAAATCCTTTAAGTCAAATTGGGCTTGTAACAATCAAAGATGGTGTGGCTCACTTGTTGACTGATCTTGGTGGGAGTCCTGAGTCACATATAAAAGCTTTGATGAGCAAACTGGAGTGCTCAGGTGATTCATCCTTGCAAAACGCATTGGACTTTGTACGAGGGTGTCTCGATGAAATCCCATCATATGGCCATCGAGAAGTTTTAATAATATACTCTTCTCTCAGTACTTGTGACCCTGGAGATATAATGGGATCAATAAAGAAATGCAAAGAGTCTAAAATAAGGTTTTCAGTTATTGGTCTTGCGGCCGAGCTGTTTATATGCAAATATCTTTGCCAGGAAACAGGTGGTACATACACAGTTGCACTGGATGAGGTGAGCTTTTATCATATTGTTCAAGAAAAATTAGGAACTTTAGCTGCCTGAAATTTTCATTAATATGTAAATGGGTCATGTTCCATGATGTGCATATCGATTTTACGTATTAAAATGGGAAATAACTATAGCAACTCTCTCAACTTATCACCGTTTAATTTTATTTTTCATGTAATGGAGTTTTTTCTTATTCCTTTGTAAGAAGGTTGGGGATAGCAAGGGCATCCAGTCTAAATCATTGTCACTATGTTTTTTGCATGAATTCTAGTGTTAACTAATCTTAGACAATCAATTAACATTATAACTTCATGCCAGCAACCCCAAGATAATGACGATGATGAATGTAATTGGGTTAATAAAGTTACAAATATTTCAGTAAATTTATATATACAACATTAATTTAGGTTAGTTTTGAGGGAAGAAAATTGACATGTACAAGCAGGTGAAAGTTATTGTGGTTTAGTAGATAAAATAATGGTGAAAGGATTTGCCTAGGTCTCATGGAAGGATATAGATTAGCATCTAATAAGGAAATCCCATATCAGACCGGAGAACAAAGTTCAATTGATGAGCTCTAGCTATTTGAGGTTAAAGCTTAGTGCCTGTTCGTTCAATATCCACGCCATTTTTGTAATTTTATTCTTTACAGCCTGTTTGTTCTGAATCATATCACTTGATAGTTACACTCATATGTTTTCAACTTACGAATGATATTAGTGGACAAAGAAAAACAAAAATGGAAAAGGTATTGATGAGTGTAAATATTTGCAAGATAAGATTGTCTTGAGTTGACTTTAAAGTATAATCTGGTGCAGCTATTTCTGTGCTATACATAGTTATTTAAAACAAATTCTGTGCTGCATAGGATGGAGGTGAAAGATGTTTGTATTTTCTTACGCGCTGCTATATTTTATTTAAAGTTTTAGCCTCTTTTTTCCCCTTCTATAATCTATAGGTCCAAAGAAGATGGGAGCTTTTGAGTTTTATGCTTGTTTTATGTTTTTACATTCTTTTAGGGAAAAATAGTATAGTGAAATACAACTGGAGATTGTACTTCTCTCATAGCTCTTGTCTGTTTCCAGTCTCACTTTAAAGAATTATTGCTGGAACATGCACCACCACCACCAGCAATTGCTGAGTTTGCTGTAGCAAATTTGATCAAAATGGGATTTCCACAAAGAGCATCAGAAGGTTCTGTTTCTATCTGTTCCTGTCATAAAGAAGTTAAGGTTAATGCAGGATATACTTGTCCAAGATGTAAGGCACGTGTCTGTGAATTGCCTACTGAATGCCGTGTTTGTGGCTTGACCCTTGTTTCCTCACCACATCTTGCCAGATCTTATCATCATCTTTTTCCTATAACACCATTTGATGAGGTACCTTCATCACTTCTGAATGATCCAAATCTGAAAGGACAGCATTGTTTTGGATGCCAAGAATGCCTGGTCAAACCTGGTAAGCTGCTCCTCTATGAGCAATGTGTGAAGAATGTTGTGATTACTATGATGCTCATAATAACTGTTCTGAGATTTTATTCTATCGATATTTGCTTTGCTTGTCCAAATTATTGAGAGAAGCTGAACTTCATATTTAATGGTCGTTTCTAGAGAGAAAAATGGATGCTTGTGCCCAAGGAAAAATGTTTACATTTAAGCTGAATATTTGGCATTTCTGTCATGTTGGGTAATTTTTAGGGAATCCAATATTTCGGGGCAATGCCCAAAAGTAATTATTCTTGCAATAGTCTGAATTTAGGGTAGAGACATCTAGTGGCACCTTTTCCAGAGGAGGCACAAATTGTAAACTATCACTTGTAATTTGCATTTAACATTTTGGCAAAGATAATGTAGTTTGTTGGATGTGCTTAAAAGTTGATCTTCTTCCCTTTTTTGTGTGTGTATTTCAGCATATTTTATAAACACTTGGTCATCTAAGTTTTCGGGCTTACCATGCTAGGCATTGTTCTCTTCATTAAATTAGAATGCTAGAGACTATATCATGTGGGTCATTTTTTGTCATAATTGGTCAGCAAAAACTTTGGTCTTATTCCTTGTACTTACTTTTCTATTCAGGAAATAAACCTGTGCTCTTGGTTACTTGCCCAAAGTGCAAAAAGTATTTTTGTCTTGATTGTGACATTTATATTCATGAGAGCTTGCACAATTGCCCTGGTTGTGAGAGCCTCAAGCAATCCAGCTTGGTTGCTCCAAATGAATGATCAGATGCTGCTGTATTCATGGCATTTTATCCTCGGACCTCGGTATTTCTCAGGCAAAAGGATCTCACACATCGATGATCAATGGCTGAGAAGCAGCCAGTTTAAGTGATTCCAGTTTCTGTATGTTGTCGGCCATGTGAATTCATGGACGGAGTATCAGAAAACATGTTCTTTCTTTTAAGCATCTATCAGCCTCTGACAACTGAGAGTCTGAAGTCTGAACCCTGCAATCATTCATTTTCTCAAGCAGTTTTCACAGGTAGACCTTTCTTCTGTGCTTTGATACCCTGACTAATGATCATTGGAGAAGAGTAGGTTTTTGGTAATAACTTGGGTTTCTGTTGCCAATTTTGAGGATCATGAATTGTGTTTTGCTTTCATTGCTGAGATCAGAAGGTATCTGTTAGAGCCCTGTACATCAATTAAGTATCATTTTAGTTTATCCTGGTCATTTGTACTAGTATGTTCTACTTCTACCATCCGTCGGAGATAAACTTTTTTCAATGAAACTATAGGGAACTAACCCCTCTGAGATTTACCTTTCATTGCAATTTGTCCCATTGTTTTAGGAATCATCACTTAATAGCCCCATGACCTTTAAGAATCTGCACTTAGTCCCCTACCTGTTTAACACTTTTAAGAAAAGTAGGAAGTATATGTTGCTTAGTTTTGAACTTTCTAACCTCAAACAATAGGGGTTTCAAACTTAAAAAATGTGTGGAATTCATTAGTGATTTAGTTTTTTAATTCCCTTGTAAAAATTGGGATGCAACTTTGAAACCACCGTGAAAAATGATAGGAGTGGGTGGTGAATTTAAAAAAAAAAACGCACTAACAAACTGAAAGAGAAAAAAAAGCGCAGATAAACTTTAAGAAATAAAACAAAACATGATCGATGGTTTTGGTAGATTAAAATCTGGAAAATACTTAAGTTACGATGATTCATGGTTTTGGAAAAGCGCATTAACGAGTTATGAGTTATATTTGGGTGGGTTAGAGTGGGTGGTGAATTTCACGAAGTATTTACCGTGATTTACACTAATTCACCCCTCCTAAATTCACGTTAGGTTCTAATTAAATGAGGTGAATTAGGGACTAATTCACTTAAAAATACTTAAGTTTGAAATCCCTTAATATTTTTTTATCTTGCAATTAAGTTACTAATTCCGCCTTCTCGCCCACGGTAGCTTCAAATCTGGCCTCAAATCTGATTTGTTTCTCGGTAGTTTTTACGTTTTAAAAAACTACTACTTTTTATAATGTGTAACCCGAACTGAGATTACTTGTAGTGGAGATAACCGAAGGCAATAGAGTTTTGAAGAAACCAAACATAAAATAACCAACAGATGAGGTTTGAGTATTAGCATTCGCTCGTTTATTAGCTACTTTCTCCATCGTAGGAAAAATCAACGTTTTTTTTTGGAAATAATAGTAATTTTGTCACTAATATTTGAAGGTTAGCAACTTTTTACCATTAAAGTTTTCTCGGATGTCAAATTGTCACTGATATTTGGGAAGTGGGTAAATTTATCACTGTCGTTAAATAGTTTGACGGATTAACCCTTAAACTTTAGACTTCTACATTTTGACTCCTCCCTCCTCAACCAGTAGCATCGTCTCTCCATCATTGTACCACCGTCCCTTCTGTTGTTCCACAACCACTCAATTAATCAAAAATATTTTTTTAACTAAAATATATTTAATTTTTATGTAATTTTTATATCACAATTCTACGTGCGTTTCATTTATTTTTATTATATTAGGTAGGTGGCGTAGAGTACACGATAAGTAAAAAAATATTTAATAAAAAAAAATTGATTGGGCGACTATACAACGAAAAATGATGTGATGGTGCAATGTTTGAGGGGTGGTGGTTCACCGTCAGAAGGCCGGTGGTGCAACAACATGCTAAGACTGTAGGGTGCTACTGATGAGGGAGGGATGAGTCAAATTGTAGAAGTCTAAGGTTAATGATTAATTTGTCAGTTTTATAAATTTGAAGGTGAAAATAAAACATATCCAAAAAACATTAACAGAATCCGTTAAGATATCTAACGGCAGTGATAAATTTACCACACTTCCCAAATATCGGTGACAATTTGACCTCAGAAAATTTTAGTGACAAAAATTAACCAACACCAAAATATTAGTGACAAAATGATCCATTTTCCCACGTTTTTTCTACCCAAATGTTTACAAGCATTTCTTTTAAAAAGGCTAAATTATCTTGTACGACCCTGAATTATAGTGACCCGACAAGTTAGGGCCTGAAACATAACACAGGCGGATCAGTGTCCTAAACTATTTGATTGGTGCAGTTAAGAGTCTGACTCGACACGTAAAGGCACGTCGTTACTTCCGTCACATTTTAACAACTTTTAATTGAGTCATTTTTTCCGTTATCTCAGTACCTTCTTTGTAAAATGTTAAAACAAAAGCCTAACCTCCAAATCCCAAAAGGATCTGGTCTCAGGCTCCCGGTACCCCTGACTTTCCAAAAGCTTAATGGTACCGGCGCACCATGGTGGGCTGAGGAGAGCACGGATCATAGTGATAATGCTAACCACAACAAACTACCTTCGCAACATCTAACATAACAAAACAAAACAAAAAAAGCAAAGTGCGCCGGTGGTCCCATAACTTTAATTGTCGTCCTAATAGAGTTTCATTTTAAGTTTTCGTCCTCTTTAAGTCCCGTTTTAAAACTTAAGTTGTATCCGTGATCCTTCCATCCAAATTTCTGTGATTTCTCACGGATCATTTGTGAAAGTATGAGAATACCCTTATGTGTGATGCCAGCGTGTCTTATCACTTTTACACGGTGGCGTCGTTTGAATTGGAACGGTCTGAAATAAAAAAAAAACCCCTTCCCTCTGCTGCATTCAATGCTCCGAACTACCTCCACTTGTGAATCCAAAATCATTCCCCAACCCTTAGCAACCATTGTATCGACAGAAAACCCTTAGAAGCAAAAAAAAAAAATGGCTTTTTTCGTTTTCGCGAATCTGCAAATCTTGCTGGAGTGATGGATGGAGATATGGTGAGTACGATCTCCGGGAAGGTTATGAACAAGTCAAAGCCTCCAGTGCGGCGTGCCGTTGACTGGCGAAGACGGAGGAAGAACGAACGACAGTTCGAATATGGTAGGTTATTTTATTTTATTTTTTGAAAAAAGGTTTTGTTTTATAGCTTTTCTTACTTCACCTTTTGTCTGTTTGAAGTTGGAGCATGAAAGAACAAATTTTATTTGTTTGAGTTACTACTTAGGGTTTGGTATTTATAGTAATTGCGTGATGGTTGATGGGGGGACCATGAACACTCCTTTTTTATTTGTAATTATTGAGAGTGAGGGTGGTTGGTGGGGTGTTGGTGAGTCGGTTTTAAATGAAATTTGTGTTGATTTTTTTTTCTTTTCTTTTTGAGGTGGAGAATAGTCTTTGGTTCACCCTCCACGCACACCATGGAGGTCACTTTGGCTTCTTACGATGGAAAACATATGTTGGAGGGTACTCTGACTTCTATAATTTCTGCAACACGGACATAATGGTGATGAAGGATGTTGATGAGATATGTGAGTAGTTGGGGTATGATGGGATGTAAATTATTGGTGGGGTGTCCCACATGAAAATCTTGGGGTAGTGGATTTAGATTTTGAGGAGCTGAAGAATGATGATGATATGAGGAAGATGGTTACTCATTATTTGAAGCACAAGATAATGCATTTATATCTAGAGGAATTGAGTGGGAAATAAATGAAGGATTATGAAACACAGAAAATCCTAAAAAAGTTGGAGAAGGGGAAGTGTAAAATTGATGAACTAGTGGGAGATAAAGAGAAAGAGAGAGTGGTAGTCAAGAAGATGAAGAAAAAGGAAAAATTATACATGCAGTGGTATGATTCACTTGGTGGTGGTAATGCTGCTGGTGAGGCTGTTGATGATGTTGTTACTGAGAAAGAGGGTGATGGTAAGGAGTTAGTTAATGAGACTGTTGGTGAGAAAGAGGGTGATGGAGTGGAGGTGGAAAACATAGTTGTTGAATGTGGTACTAACAATGAAGAGGGTGAGGGAGTGAATGAAAACAGAGAAGTAATTGATGAAAAGTCAGAGAAGATTGAGAGAAATGATAAGGGGGGTGAGAGTGATTTGGAGATATTTGATAAAGGTAAAGAGAATATTCAAGTGAGTGGAGGAGAGAAAAATAAAGGGAAAGAGAAAGTGCAAGTGGCTGTAGAGGTAGATAAAGTGGACCCAAAAGAGGACAAAATAGATACTTAATTTGACTGATGTTTTGTTTTTTTCTATGGTAGGACTTTAATAGTAACTGAAACTTGTATATAAGACTTAAATAGGACATGTAGCTTGCATATAAGACTTCAATAGGAAACTTATATATATGACTTGTGGTCTATTTCAGATGTTGAAGATGTTGATCTTGATTCTGAATATGAAGCTCTTTTACATTCAGATGATGATGAGGAGAGTGAGCAACAACAACAAAAACAGAGGGAGGGAAAAAGGGGTATTGATGGGTGAAAGTGAAAGTGAAGCTGAAAGTGAGAGTGATGCAGAAGACAAGGATGGGAAGAAGGTGCAAAATACTGACAGTTCATCTGATACAGGTGACCTAGCATTCTTTTCTACAAAGTGGACTGAAATCCTGGAAAAAGCTGCGAAGGATTGGGAAGAGACTAAGAGAAAAAGATGGGATTGGCTTTATGATTATGAGAGTGGTGATGAGTTAGGTGATGATGAAAAAGGTGATCAGCAACAAGTTCAAGACAAGGAGGAAGGTAATCATAAAGAGAGAAATTGGGTTGAGAATGATGAAGAACAGAGTGACCCAAAAGAGAGTGGTCACATACAAGAGATTCATGATGTGGGAGAGGATTCAGATGATGAAGAATCTAAAAATGATGAGGAGGTAGACTACTCTGATAAGTCTGGATCATTTGAAGAAGATGAAGATGATGTATATGTGGAAGAAGAGGCAGTTCAGGATGAGTCTGATGAAAGTGAAGAATATGTGGAGGAGGGTGATATTGATGTTGGTGAAGAGGCAGATGATTTTGAGCACACTGTGAATTATGATTCAGACTCAGACAGAACTTGTGACACTGAATTTGAAGATTTAGATAATGAATTGGAGAAGGGTGATGAGAGTATTGATTTCACTGTGAAAGTGGACCAAAAAATAATTCAATTGGGACAGAGGGTTGATCCAGTAGCAGAACCTCCACCTACTGTCTCAGATGGAGAACAAAGCAGACCTATGTTTGTGATGGGCTATGACTTGAGAGAAAATGTGTCAGAGTATGAAGACTCTGATGGAGAGCTGAGAAGTATTTCATCTAACAGTGAGGAAGAGAAAGTGAGGTTCCCAACTTTCTATTTACAAAGAGACATGAAAGATCCAAAGTTTATTATGAAGCAAGTTTTCCCCTCTTTCACTGTTTTGAAGAAAGCAATAAAGATATATTTCATTAAGAACAGACTTGGAGTTGAGTTTAAGAAGAATGACAAACTTAGAGTGCAAGCTCAATGTGTTGAAGGCTATCAGTGGGAATTGACAGCAAGAAAATTCAAGGGTGGGCCCAAATGTCAGATTAAGAAACTCATTAATGAGCACACCTGTCCTAAACAGACTAAGCACAACTGGGTGACCTATGATTGGATTGTTGAGACTTACCTGGATCATGTAAGGTCAGATCCAAACATGCCACTGTTAGCCTTGGCTGATCATATTAGGAGGGATTACAATCTGGTTGTATTTAAATCTAAGGTTGACAGGCCTAAACGTAGAGCTTTGGAGATTCTTAGAGGTGATGAGGAGGAACAGTATAAGAAGCTGGGGGATTATGCAGGTGGTGCGTGCAAAAGAGTGTAACTTTCTAGCACAAATTTTATATTTATAGTTACCCTTTTGATGCCCTTAAGTGTAAGGATCGTGTGTAGTATAACGTTAAGAGCGAAAAGGGTGTCGAACCCAAGAGAACTAGAGCGTCAATCAACTTTATGAATACAAGTGCAAATTACTCTAAAATGAATATTAATGATTGATGAGATGATTGTGAATTAATCTAACTTTGGAATGAAGGCAACTCTAACAAGTAAAATAACAATTATCAAAAGATGCACGAATCACTTAACGAACAAGTAAACACAAATACAATGTTTGAAGATTTTCAATAATAAAAGACTCCCGGGGTTTGCTCGAGTGCTAAGGGTTCCTACGAGTTCCTCTAATGAATTGGAGATGAGTTACTTCTACTAACAAGTTTCTTTCTCAAGCAAACCTGTTAATCTCTTAACAAATCAACCTAGTCATTCTCATGTACTAGCATTAACTCTTAAGGCAAGAATAGTTCCTAACCTA